>VZTL01064845.1:0-29415 GCA_013400535.1 Scopus umbretta
GCTCAGTCGCCAGCTGGGGTTGATCGCTTCGTTCTTTTGATATTTGAGGACACGGAGAGCAGGCTTACTTTTCCTTTTTCTTGGATTCTTTTCAGACTAAACTTGGGATCACTGAATTCATGACACTTTGGCATCTAGTTGCTCTATAATGCTTCCATTACTTATGAAAATAAGCTTGAAATAGCATTGGTTCTTGTTTCAGTGGTTGGTAGAAAAACTTGACAGCTATAACATCCAGGAATAACGAGGTGCTACAGGTTTAGTAACACTTGCTTTTCAGTTCATACCTAGGGGGTGATTCTCCTGCAGCTGCCCGGTTCCCAGCCCTGTCTGTCTCTGTTTATAATTTCAGTGTATTTGCACCGAAGTCTGATACCCGGTATTCTGTCGAAATTTGTCAGCAGTACCCTTACAGTGCATATGGGCCTTGTAAAGAGCAGCGTCTTGATTTAAACAGAACTCGGCTGTGTTGACCTCTGCTTCGTAAGGGCAGTTGCAGCTCACACTGCTGCCCCTCCACTCTTCCCCGATCAAAGCTCATCTTTGAGGATCTGTACGCTAAATAGCGTTGTTCTGGTTTTCTTACTACTGACGGGTAAAGTCTTCTATCCCTTATCTGTTGTTTCATGCCTAAGTGCTGCGTGAGGGTCTTGGTAAAATACTGTTCACTTGTTCTGCAGAGTTTAACAACCCTTTATCTTGCCCAACTGATGGCAGTTTGTTCCTTGTAGGATTCCGTAGGTGAAGCGCAGGCGTACCTCCTGTTCTGTGTAACAGGACTGCCCTGGTTAGTGATCTATCCTTGTAGTTTCTTTCCCTCTGCAGCTGCTACCATTGAGACTGTAACAGTATGTGACTCTTTCCTGAGGCCACAGCCAAATTTTGCGCCTGCAAATGTGCATCTCTCCCATCTCTCCTCTTCAGTCCTTACCTTAGAGAAGTTTTTAAGAAACTGAAATTACTCATGTCAGGGGAACATGAAAACCTCTAGTCATGTTTATTAGGAGATAGTCTTGAGTATTTACATTTGCTTGTATACATTTATTTTATATAAATCTGAAACCTTGTCACTGGTCCCGAGTTGCACTTTTGGTTTCTGTCTATCGTTTACTTTGTACTTGTCGGGTATATTTTTAAATACCCTCTGTCACCTGTAGTGTTTGTCATCTGCAGCTTTACTCTCCTGTTCCTTTCGGGTTATTTCTAATTACTAGCAACTATCTACTAGGTCTCTTACAAGAAGCTTGTTGCCCTTTTGTAATAGGAGGCTCAGAAAACTGAAGTTTTCTCTTGCCTTTTCTCCTCTGGTACTTTTTTAACACGATTTGATTAAGCAGAACTGTTGTCGTAGCTCTTCAAGACACTTAAGGTATACTTAATTTTGAAAGAGGGATGAACTGTGTTTGGAAGCAGATGGAGGAAGGAGTACAACTTCAAAGAAACTTTTTTTTTTAAGGTAGCATAGTTAAAAATCTCAATTTAACATTTTGGCTCTGCTGTAGTCTTTGCCAGCCTGCATAAATAAATACATATGCTAGGGAAAATGCATATCCTGCAGACTCTTTCATCCTTTCTTTTCTTTAGGGGAAAGTAGTTCACCAAAGCCTGAACATTATGAACTCCTTTTCTCAGAAAGTGAAAATACAACACATACGCTCCCTGTCGGAAGATATAAGGTTTTATTATAAGAGGCTAAGAAGTAATAAAGAAGATTTAGAGCCAGGGAAAAAATCAAAGGTTTGTTTATGCCTTATTATTATGCCTTTCTACACGTTTACAAGTTCTCTCTTATATGTAGCATATGTTAAATTTCTGTGGTCATCAGAAATCTTCTCTCTCTTCTTCCTTTGGTCATAAGACTTACTGTGCTGTTTCTTAATTGATCTACTCTCATCTGTCTTGCAGATTGCAAATATTTATTTTGATCCTGGTTTACAGTGCGGAGACCACTGTTATGTAGGATTGCCTTTTCTGTCTAAATGTAAGTAACGTTCAACTTCATAACGAAAGTCTTTTAAGAAAAAAGAAAAGTTTTCTCCTTAAGCAATGATTGTGCATGAAGAGTTTAAAAAACATGTTATTTCTTAAAGCGGAATCTAAAGTTCAGCACAGCGTAGCAATGCAAGAAGATGCATGGGATTCTGACTGGGATTTGCATGAGAACTTATTCAAAGAATGGACAGAAATAAGAGAGAACTCAAGCCATAGGTATGTATTTTATCCCTGTTACTTTCTCAGGCCTTAAATCTGTAGATAATTCTGTGTTACGTGTGCTCTTACAAAATACAAGGTTTCTTAATATTGCAGTGCTCTTTGAGAGAGGGCCAAGGAGGAGTTACCTGGCTTTCTCTGCAAAACCTTTAGAGAGAACATTTGAAAAGTGAAAAAACAGTAATAATTTCCACAAGTCAAACAAAACACTGAAAGTCCCTATTCACTGGATTATGCTGTGGTTCTTGAAAAGATGGCAACAGCAAGGCAGTCTCTACTCTGCAAAGATTTCCAAAAACAGATTATACTGTTTGTGCAGTATGCCTGCTTTTAAAGCAGTAACCTCACTATCCCTCTAAGATTTCGTAAGGTTTGCTATGGCTGTTATCCTGAGATGATTGCTTTTCAGTGAATTTATCAAATCGTCTGGTGTTTTTCCTTAAGATCTGCTAAATAGAAGGTGATTAATGATTGCTGTTTAATATTTAGAAAAAGTCAAACTCTGTAGGCTGCTATATACCTTTTAAACGTCTGCCTTCTCATATGTAAAGCAATTTAATCTCCGAGAGACATAAGGTAGCGTCAACAGCAAGTACATGTGCCTGGGGTGATAGCATCCAGACTGCTGTTTCAAACGGTATCCGTATTTATGGGGAAACAAAATGGCTGTATGTAGCTAAATGGAGTAACAAAAGCGTACCTCCTTTATCACTTTTTGTTATAATGCTGATATATTAATAACTCCTGAACAAATTGGATCTAAACAGAATTCTCTATTTAGCCACACCAATAGCTTTCAGGAGTGTCCTGTCACGTACAGTAAGAGGCAAGTAAAGGAAAACTCTATTAAAAACTGCTTCTGAATAAGTAGCAGTTCTAGCTAGAATAGACGATGCTTTACTATTATTTAATATAATGTATAACCTAGAATATGTAATACTTTTAAAGAGCGTTGAAATTAACCAGCTATCCAAGGTAGCATTCAGAAAAGGAGAAACCGCTCTTTCTGAAGACAGAGGGATTCTGACTTGGGTGTTTGGAGTCTCTCCAAAATACTTCTCCAGGTTTGAAGTCTAGCGTTTCCTCTGTTTTGCTGATTGGAGAACCCGACGCTGTTAGTCTTGTTTCAGCCCATGGTGGAGAGCTTGTAGGAAAACAGGAGTCGAGTCTGTCGCAGAGGTTGGTTAACGGCAAAGAACTTCATTCACTGATGGGAATAGTAGCTGGCACCAAGGGTGACTAGTTCAGGTTTGCTTTAGATTTCTAGACAGGAGTATAGGCACATACTCTGTGTATCCATTGCAGCTAGAGTACGCGTACGGATTTACTGTACGCTATGCACGTGCAGGCACAATACGTGCCCTGGATAGTGGATGTCTGGGTGTTGTATTGGAAATAGACTGTAGCAGGACTGATATTGTTCCTGTCTACTGTTTATACCTTTGCAAATCATCAAAAGTATTTTGCGTTATTTTTCTTACTGATCTGAATCTCAGTTATATTCTCAAAATGTGTTTCTGCCATCGTAACAGCTAGGCGCTTCCTAATGAAAGGTAAAATTTGTGTCACATCGTTGCTCTCTGGACAGCAAAAGAGAAATGCGAACACCAAAAGATTTGTGATGCAGTGCATAAGTCCTGCCACGTTTTTCTGCTCACCTTTACCCATAAGTAGGCCATAACAGAACTTGGAATGGATGAATGTTGACAGCAACACTTAATAGAGAACATCTTTAGGATCTTTGGGTTGGTCTCCTATAGCATGTTTTGGTGGTTTCTGTTGCGCTTTTTAATAGCGGTACATACGGGCAGAGCTCAGTGGGTTTTTTTAGTTGCATATAAATATGAGGTACCGTGCTATTTCTCAAACTAAGGTTGTTTTCAGGGTGCTTTCAAGCCCTCTTTTCCCAGGCTTTTCCAATTTCACTCCTGTAAAGTCAGTTTTGTAACTGTTTCTACAGACTGAATGCTGTATTTGAAGTAGACACAGATCTTCAGAAGGATGTCCAGTTGAAAATTACAGCAGAAATGGCCTGGCCTTCCATACTGAGTTCACCACGCCATCTAAGCTTCCCTCTTACCAATACAAACAGTTCATCAGTAAGTTACTTTGTTGATGGTATCATTTTGTAGGGACTACATTTTAATAAGTATTTCTAATGACATTAATCCTAATGTAAACCTTAAAAAAAATGTGCTTCTGAACAGGAAGAAGAAATTTTTCTAGAAAATCCAGCTGACGTTCCTGTGTATGTTCAGTTCCTTCCTGTAGCTCTGTATTCAAACCCATCCGCCTTTGCTGATAAAATGTTAGAACGGTAAGTCCTGTTTTAGGGTACCTAGGGCATTCTTACTGTACAGCAAAACGCATTTGACAAAAAATGCATGCAGTATTTGGCAGCTGTGTTGGCAGTTACAGCATTGGCCACCTCTGGAATTTGAATCGTTAGGCCGGTTGAGGACTGAGTCTAGGCTGATTGCCACTGAATGCACATCTGTATTTTTTGCTAAGCTAAAATGATGTTTACGTTTCTTCCTTAATTTGATGGGGGGGTGGTAATAAGAAAAATCAAACGATCCTTTTGGCTGCATATTGTTTGAGTCCTATCATAAGTTCTTGATAAATGAAAGTATGTCATTGTCGTCCCTGATCTGCGGGGAGGAAAAAAATTGCATGTCTGTTTCAGGTTTAATTTGAGTAAGCCAACTAACTTCAATCTGAGGACTCTAGAGTTCCAGGTCTTCAGAAATTGCGTAAGTATTTCAATATGCTCTTTAGATTTTTAAATGTAGATATTTTAATGTTTTAATAAGAGCTGAGTCATATACGTTTTCAAGTTTAGGTATTACTATGTGTGAAAAATGTGATGCTTCTGTTGGATATTTTCAGGATATTGGCAAAAGTAGAATTTCTTCAAATGTAACAGTTAAAATGTCACTCTGTATGCTTAAGTTATACTAGGATTGTGGAGGTTACAGGAAAACTGCATTTATTCGTTCTTTTCCCGATACAGGATTATTTTCTTCAGTGTAGTGGTTGCTAGTTCTAGAATTAGTAAAGTACTGAGTTTTCCGTTGCTTTGTTATTTATTTTAAATTATTTGAGTTTTGTGGACAACTTTAAGCGTGTACTTTTTCTTACAGAGCATGCCACATCCTGAATGCTTTCTTTTCGCATCCAGTGTATACAACTTTTCCCCTTCGTTTGCAGTTTGTTTTAGATTAGCAATTTGATGCTTGCACAGTATCTGACGGCAAGCTTAGCAAAATACACTTTTTTCAATAGTTCTTCTATTTTAAGCTTGCTTTTCCCCTTTATGTATTCTAAAAACGTTTTAACAATGGAAGATTTTGAGGATAGAAAATGTTACATAATGGCTGAATGCTAATTTAGTGTTTAAAATATACATTTGAGAACTTCTGAACTCTTTCTTCCACTGGAGCTTTATGTATCCACATGGTTGTAGTTTAGCTCAGTTTTGTCTTGCTATGTTCTGCTTCTTAATAAACACAGGTGGTTTACTAAGTAGGGAAATTCTTGTGGTGTCAGACTTTCTGGTTAAAAAACACAGAATATGTCATTGGGTAGTACACTTCTTTATGACAAGACCGATTTTCTAGCTAAAATAATATCATTTCTATCAAATATATGTCAAAATTTCTGATTTTTAAAAGTGTTACTTTGTTTTCCCCACTCTCTTAAGGTCCAGCCACTACAGAGCACAGTAGGACTTACAAAGGGCCTGGCTCGTCATTCAGTTTTGAGCCTAATATTAAAACCTGGTGAGAGAAAGTCTGTCAAAGTAAAGTTCACTCCAGTTCTTAATAAAACTGTTTCATCATTAATTGTTATCAGGTATGGTGGATATTTCTGAAATGAGTGTGAGTTTTTTCTGATTTTTTTTTTTTATATGTAAGATCATACTTGTGATCAGCTATCAATAAGAAACTATTGCTTTTACAAGAATAACTGTAGAATCATTTGTGTCTGGAGAAAGACTTAATTTAAATGTAGTTGTGATGTGTCTTACAGTAGTTAAGCTGTATTCAGTACATACTTTCTAATATAAATGTACTGTTACACTTATCACAGAATGATTTGGTTTGGAAGAGACCTTTAAAGGTCAGCTAGTCCAACCCCCCTGCCGTGGGCAGGGACATCTTCAACTGGATCAGGTTGCTCAGAGACCCGTCCAACCTGACTCTTGAATGTTTCCAGGGGTGGGGCATCCACAGCCTTTCTGGGCAACCTGTTCCAGTGTTTCACCACCCTCACAGTAAAGAATTTCTTCCTAGTAGCTAGTCTGAATCTACCCCCTCTTTTCATTTAAAACCATTACCCCTTGTCCTACTGCAAGAGGCCCTACTAAAAAGCCTGTCCCCATCTTTCTTCATAAGCCCCCTTCAAGTACGGAAAGGCCACAGTAAGGTCTCCCCTCAGCCTTCCCTTCCCCAGGCTGAGCAACCCCAGCTCTCAGCCTGTCCTCATAGGAGAGGTGCTCCAGCCCCCTGACCATCTTCCTGGCCCTCCTCTGGACCTGCTCCAACAGGTCCACATCTTTCCTGTGCTGGGGACCCCAGGGCTGAACACAGCACTCACCAGAGCGGAGCAGAGGGGCAGAATCACCTCCCGCTACCTGCTGGCCACGCTGCTTTGGATGCAGCCCAGGTTACGGTTGGCCTCCTGGGCTGTGAGTGCACATTGCCAGCTCATGTCCAGCTTTTCATCCACCAATGCTTGGAGAGCTGAATTCTTAAATACCTGTTATCTTGACAGTAGGGACTCCAGATGCCATTTGTATGGTGATGAAATATAAAATTTAACTAGCACTTCATTGGGGTTTTTTATTTGTATGCAATGTTGTGATTTCTTAGGTTTTTGTCTTGCAAACACTGTGTTTGATACCCCCACTATTTACTTCCATATTGTGGGGAATTATGTGTGGAACTGCGTGTATTTCTGTCCTCCAGATTTGGGATATAACTTCGTAGAATGTAGAGAAGCTTGCAGGAACGATAGACTGCATAATCTTTTCATGAATGTTTCCACTTTTTCTTTGTACACAGAAATAATTTGACCGTAATAGATGCCATAGTGGTACAAGGACAAGGAACGACTGAGAGCTTGAAGGTTGCAGGCAAACCTCCTGGTGCAGGAAGTTCTTTACGCTTTAAAATCACAGAAGCATTATTAAAAGACTGTTCAGAAAGTGAGTACTTCTTGAAAAGAAATTACATTTTACATGTACAACTTAAAATGTAAGGAAATATTTTTTCCCCCTATTCTAGTGCCCCAGAAATTTAATTCCTTTAAATATTAAAATTTCTTCTTCATGTGGGCAGAAAATGAAATAGGTTACCTTTTTCATTTTAATGTGAAAATTAGGAAAGAGGAAACAAAAGCCCTTCGTCCATTAAAATTCAAGATAGAGGAGGTGAAGATCCTAGTATGTTTGCTAGGATAATCTCTTAATTCCTAAATTTAAGTCAAATTGGATCACAGGTGCAACTTTCTGTATTTGTCCCCCCACCCTTTGTCCGTCCCCCGCACC
The DNA here is from genome assembly GCA_013400535.1 of Scopus umbretta. NCBI lineage: Eukaryota > Metazoa > Chordata > Aves > Pelecaniformes > Scopidae > Scopus > Scopus umbretta. The sequence goes on from VZTL01064845.1 coordinate 7,763, forward strand.
CCCTCCCCCTCAGAATCTGCGTGCACGTAGCCAACAGGGGAAAAAGGTGAGGTCTGTTCCTTATGACAATTAAATCCCAGCCAGATTCTACTCTGGGGTCAGGTGTTTTCTGCTCTGTGGCCCCAGGCTTGCTTCCGAGAGGAGAGCTGAGAATACCTGTGTTCCCAAAGGAACTGCTAAAAGGGGTTTAGTTGTGTCTGGTATTAAAATCTGCTTTGTTACTTTGCAGGCGTATTTGTAAGGTGCGATGTTGTTTATTATCTGAGATCATTCTGCTTTTTCTGAGGGATGAGTAAGAAAACTTCAAGTAAAGCTTACCTCTTACGTGTTGCGGTTCAGGAATTTTTTTGCTAGTAAGATACGCGTAGCTCAGCCACGGATTTTATTTTTAAGACACAAGAAAATAAGCTTTAATTCTTCTCATGCTGGGACTTTTCACACTAAGCAGTACGTCCAAGGACCTTAAGGCTTAGGTGACTTTTTTTTTGTGAGGCAGCAGTGCTGTCAGAGGTTTAGGCGCTTGTGGTTTTTCAGTGAGTCGAGTGCCCTGGAATTGTACAAGTGCCCTACCCTGACAGGGATGAGAATCTGGCTCCAGAGATCTGTTTCTGCAGGTTACGTAAAGATTCCCCTGGGCCTCGCTAGTCCCCTTCCCTGCGACGATACCGACAGGACTCTCTTCTGCTGCAGAATGTGAATATCGCGAAGGATATCTGTTTGGCATAACGCTAACCACTTTCTGCTGTTCGTTTGTAGAAATGAAATACAAAGAACCGAATTTCACACTGAGAAGAACGTTTAAAGTGGAAAATACAGGGCAGCTGCAGATTAATGTGAAAACTATGGAAATCAGTGGCTATACATGTGAAGGATATGGATTTAAAGTAGTTAACTGTCATGAGTTTGCACTAAGTGCCAATGCCTCTAAAGACATTGTTATACTGTAAGTGTGTTTTCTTGCATCTAAATGGAGCTTTACATTGGGAATTCTGTATACCCAACTCTGTTTTGAAGAAAAACTCTAACCGTTAAATTCTGAGTTTTTTTACTTAAGCCTTGAGTGTTTTGGGTTTGGGGTTTTTTTTACACAGCATAAAACGTGAAATTTTTCTCTCTCTTCTTGCAAACACTATTTAACGTTTAAATAACTTCAAGTTTTCATGACTGACCTTTTTTATTATTTTATTATAAAAGTATTACTTTTATTACTATCCAGTAAGTGTAACTTACTGAGTTGGAATAGTGTTACTATATGGTTTTTTTTATACATTCCCTTCATTTGGGTTGTGAATGCATGAGATGTAGGTTTACATACATTCTTGGTGCATTGCATGGTATGTAGGAAGGAGCCTTTAGTCTAAGGTTTATTATCATAATGCACAGCTCTTCAATCTTGCATATTTTGCCTGTTGCCTTAATGGTAGTGCGTGTTTCGTTCTGTCAGTGTTTATTGTAAAAGATACCTGCACCAAAACCTGCTCTTCTTAACACTGCTTGGATTTAAATTTAACTATTCAGAATATGGTATCTAAAAAGTTCAGAAGATGCTTCTCTTCTGCAAGAGGATGTACGAGATATTGCAGGCAGCGACACTTCACTAGTATTTCTGTAACAGTCTTAGTTTGTGATGAGACAGGAACATAGTGGTGATGTTTTTGAAAAGGCATGCAGTTGTGACTCAAAGGTGAAACGTTTAAAAACTTTATAGCTCACATAATGGTCCATTCCATTGCTTGCTTACAGCTCCTCTTAATTTTTTACTGCATTTGTAGCTGGCTTTTAAAAGATATGGTCAAAACTTAATTTCAGTTATTGTAATATATCTTCATCAGATATGTTAAGCTTAGGTGTTTATGAACTTAGTCAAACACGTCTTGAGGTATTTGAAAGATACTCATAAGTATTTTTAGGCTAATTGCGTGGATGATTATTACTCGTACTACTAGGGCTATTTGTTACAAACGTTTGATTGGGATGCCGGTCGTGGCAGTCATTGCTGGAGCTTTTTTTTTTTTTTTGTTATTTATGAACAATATAAATTATGTCAAACTCCCATGCTGTTCGTATGAAAAGTTCTAACGTGCTTTTACTTTGTTTTCAGGTTTACACCCGATTTCACTGCTTCCAGAGTCATACGTGAATTAAAATTCATCACTGCGGGAGGCTCTGAATTCATATTTATTTTGAATGCCTCCCTTCCATATCACATGTTAGCAACGTGTGCAGAAGCACTGCCCAGGCCCAACTGGGAATTGGCACTGTACATAATCATCTCAGGAATAATGAGGTAGGGTGTGTACGCTTGTTCTTGCCGATACGCGCGCGTGAACTACTGCTGCTTGAATAGAGGTTACAGAGAAGTATATGTGTATTCAGTACATGCTATAATTGGTGTAAAATCAAATAGGGCGAGGTGAAAAGGAGAACAAATTAATAAGCCCTCCTATGGATTGCGTGTGAACAGTTTAAGGCTGAGCAGTACTGACTTTCTGCTCAAACCGAGGACAAAATAATATACTTCTTGCTTGGGCCTATTTCTTTAAGTGAGATACATCTTCCTGTGAACCCCAGTAATGCGTAGGTTTTTGATAAGTAATTAAGCCAAACTTGAGGCAAATTAGGTATTAAAGCACTGCTAATCGTGAATTACCAGAGAAATTTAAGCATCCTTCTGGAGTATTGTGCCTTGGAGAGATAGGAGGCAGCGCCTGCAATGAGCTTAGCAGATGCCTTGGATGAATTTAACTTTGCTGCCACTTGTCTGTGACAGACAGCTGGTGATACTAATAATGGGATTTCTGAGAACCTGGAGGGCACTGTTCGCAACGCTGCACGCTCCGAGGTTACGCAGCAGCATGTAAATGCACTTTCTTCCTCAACAAACGGACTTACGCTAGCTATGACTGGTTGAAATACGAGTTGAAAATTCCACTGTGTCTTCCTAGTCTAACCTCTGTCTTTATTTATTTGAAATCTGAGGTTATAAACAGTGTGTCCCTGCTCACCTCTTGGGTGTGAGACGCTTCCCCCTGCTGCCTTTCTCCAGAGAAAACCCCAGCATAGAAACTTACAAGTTGTTACTTATCAGTAACTTACAAGTTGTTACTTCTCAGTAACAACAAATGCTGGTTTCCTTTTTCATTAGTGTTAAGCTTGTATCTTAGCGCGAGATGGATTGCTGCTGTAGATGCCTGTGACGAAAAAACGGTCTTTCTGCATGCTGCAAATCCAAAATGTTATCACGGATGTGTAATATTCCTGCATTTTTTTTTTTAATTTTTTTTTTTCATATTAAGAGACTGGCTCTTCTAGTTTGTTGTACTCTATTACATAAATGGTCAATTAGGCTGCCTTTCCTTCTAGGGATTGATAAAAGAAGTAGAGAAGATAAAGTTGCAGCCTGCTTCGTTTTCTTTTTTGACTCTTCAGCACTTTCCAAGTAATGCAGCGTTAGCTAGGAAACTGCGTTTTTCCGAAGTAACAGGAAAATTTCTGTTACTTAGCAAATTTTGTTTCCTAACACCGCATTACTTAGGAAAATGCTGAGTAAGTACTTCAATGGTTTTCTTCTGTATATTTGCTAGAAATTTATAAGCTTAGTTTCTCTTTAGTTTATTGACAGAGTGAATAGTGCTTGTAAGCCTGTAAGTGTAGTTTGTGTGGATGATTTTGTACGTGCTGTATTTGTTAATTGGACTTTGCAAAAGAATCCAGAATACTAATCCTTTCCCTCAACGTGTCTTTTTCCTGCAAGTACAAATCGTGCTTCCTAGCAGCAAACTAGAGATGAGTCCTCATGTAACCATTTCATAATATTCCCAGATCCTGTGCACAGACAGCCTCTAACTTTTAGGATGCCGTCACGTAGGGTTTTTGCTAGTTGCCACTAAAACACTTCCATATCGTTGCAAAGCTATCCTTAATTTCTAGGAACGAACAACTCTAGGAGTCTGTTGAGTTTGTGTTTCTGATTTGATAAGGTGCCTTCCCTAAATCACTGGTGGTTTGGATTGTTACCATACTTGTGGCTCCAAGTTTTGAAGTCCAGCGCGATAAGATATGTACAAACACGACGAAGGAGCCAGTCCTTTCTGTGAAGAACTTACCAGCTAGGCATGTGTGTGCTGCAGGATAAAACCGTGAAGGGAAAGAGGGATGTACCAAGACCATTCTTGGGTGCCTAGACCGTGTTACTCGCCGCTGTGTGGTGGTCCTCACACGGATTTGTTTTGTCATTTAAATGACATGAACTCTTTAGGCTAGTTATGTTTTTCTTCTTTTTTAAATCTTGTTTTTAAAAAGCAAAAAACCCACGCCACCGCTGTTCCCACCACCACCACACCAAAACCAGAAAGTGCAGTTAAAAAGACCACAAAACGAGATTTGTTCTGGCTTCCATTTCAAAGCCGTAAGCTTGCCTGAAAAATTCCCCTATTTCTTTAACTTTCCTGTTGCTTGTTAACATCTTGGATGAAAGTTACCTTTCCTTCCTTCTGCCAGCTGGTTAAGCATCTAGAATCCTTTCTAATCCCTGGGGCAGGGGAAAGAAGCGCTGATAACCATCTATCAACAGCTGAGTTGGTCTCCAGAGCTGCTTGTATTTTTGGTGATAGGTAAAGCTTAACAGATGATGTCTGGACTAGATTCTTTTAGCTGAAATTAAGCGAGAGGTATCTCATCCTTCTGTGTGAATTGATGCTGGTTTTCATACATTTGGCTTAGAAAAACTGGCAGTCAGAACAGGGGGGGAGAACAGAAACTGAAGTTGCTAATTTAAAGTTCTTTTCTCATAAACTTTCTAGGGTAATAGGCAAGGCAAGCTTTAGTCATCGTCACTGTGTCTCTTCCCCCCGAAACTCCCACCTGTTAGAAGATGAAATCGATAGCAGTGCGATGAAGGTCTCTGCAGTGGTTTTATTGCTTCATTCAAAAATGTAGTTCACTGCAGTGCATTATGTAAGTGGAGAACTCCTAAACACGGTATTGCAGCAGACGTAGTTAGTCGTAAAACTCCTTGAAATAATGCTCTTAAAATTTACGTCTCTGAGCAGCAGTCCAATTCTCTACAGAGGGTCTCTGCTTTTAAAATGGAATTGCACCAACAAGCTGTGAGAGCTGCTGACCACTTGGATGCCTTTTTAGTATTTTAATTTCATCTCCCTTTTTTTTTTTTTTTTTTTTTCCTCCTTCTTTCCTCCTTCGGATTAATATTCTTCGCAACTGCACGTCAGACTTGCATCCAACTTCCGTTCTCAGTATTAGTGATGTATATATCGTGCTAGACTTGTGTATTTTATGTTTCCACCAGACAAAGCTGTGGTCTGGATGCAGTTTTTCAGCTATTCAGTACAAGATACAAACTTTTTGCCTTGTGTGATTAGATTTGTTAACCTTAAAATGCTTAAAACTAGGAAATACTTAGATGCCTGCCTCTCTTCTCTGCAGTGTACTCTTTCTCTTGGTAATTGGAACAGCCTATCTAGAAGCTCAAGGAATATGGGAGCCATTTAGGAGACGCTTGTCCTTTGAGGCTTCAAACCCTCCCTTTGATATGGGAAGGCCACTTGATCTCAGGAGAATAGTTGGAATTTCATCTGATGGAAAGTAAGTATATGTTTGGGGGTTTTGTGGGGTGTTGCCCCCCACCTTTTTTTTTTAGTTATGACGCCAGTAAGAAAGTAATACTGCTCTTTAGAACAGGTGAATGAATAAAGGTCCTCCCAGTTAGTTATAAAAAGATGGATTTTGTGATTGTGAGGAATATTCATCTTCTGGAAAAAAAGAAAGAAAGAAAAAACCCAACCAAAACCAAACCCTGTCAAGTTACATGTTAATGTTCTCAAAAATGAAAGATACAGACTGCAGAAAAATTGCAGGCCAGAAGTTCCTACTTCTGGTGTCTTAAGTTGAAGGGGGGGAAAAAAAAAACCCTCCTTTCAGTATTCCCTCCAAGATATAAATTGACTGTCATTTTACTGTGTTTTTGTTCATATGTACGGCGAGCAAGTGAACGTGGCAAAGGCCACTGACCTGTCAAACACATTTTAGGTATTTTTGTTGGTTATATGCCAAGAACAGTGTTGTTCGGGGTTTCTGTTGGGCGTGGTGATTCTTTTTTCATGTACGAGAATGGAAACATTGTAGAGTATATTTAAACACTTGTTCTTTCAGCTTGAATGCGCTTGGATCCGATTCTAATCACAGTTCGTCCAGAGGGGTCTATGGAGCAGGCAGTTCGTCTTCACGATCGAGTGCAGGGAATCATAAACAATGCAACGCGACAGCACACCTTCACAGTAACAGAAACACACCTGATGTTGAGAACATCAAATCCAAACCCAGCCCCAGCATACCTAATAGGACTTCAGGGCAAGCAGCTTCTGTGCAGCCAGCGAGCAGAGCGGGGCCCTTCACCTTGGATTCGGGTGCCACAGCTCAGACTCATGCCGCGGGCAAAAGAGCCAAGGGGACGAGGCAGAACCAGCAGGCGACGCAGCAGCCGGCGCCAGCTTTGGCAGAGCAGCCCCTCCAGCCACCCCCAGCGCCCGGGCCCCAGCAGCAAGAGCAACAGACTGAAAGCGCTTTGCCGCAGCTACCGCTTCTCGGCCCGCCTCATGGCGAGCGTGCCAGCAGCAGAAGGCACAGCTCGGAGGATTCAGATCTCACTGGGCTCATAGAAACTATGGAAAAAGACTTTGACCACCCAGAATCCCCTTGCCCAGATGTGTTTACAGAACAGCCCCCATCTCCGCTAGCAAAAAACAAAGGTAAGACGATTCTGCTTTTTTCAACAGGATGATTCAGTATGTAAGCCACAGAACAAGATCTAATCGACTGTAAAGGTCATGTTTTCATAGCGTGGAAAGTGAGAGCTGCTCAGCTGCTCCCTACCCTTGCTGCATGTGCCTGTGTCTTGAACACTTCCTTTATTCGTTTTATGGCAGTGAAGTTCTCCGTGCAGTGCTAGATTGTGATTCTTCCTGCGAAATTTTTGGAACGCTTTGATGAAAGCAAGTGTGAATGTTTAGACACCTGACCCTCCGAAGAAGAAAGATGCTCATGGTTGCTACATCTTTGCCTTTGGGTTGGCATCCATCCCTCCCACCTCCGTCATTTGTACTCGGGGCTGGGGGTTGAGGAAAGGAGAAAGAAGTTGTTACTAGGAAAGAGAAGCTGGTATTGGAAAACTGAGATGGGAGAAAGGGAGGAGGGGAAGAGAGAGAGGTGGGGAAACCCCTGTGCTATTGTTTGGGAATGGAATTCTTCGTGCCCAGGCTTGCAGTGGTAGAAAATCCTTGATGTCAGGTGGTCAGCAAACTAATACACGGCACCTGTGTTTGTAAGTGGCATTTGTCTTCGCGTGAGGTTAAAGTTGAGTTTGAATTGTTTATGCATCCTTTCAATTGTCTAATGCTTAAAATAATGTATTGGGTTTCGTACGTTAGATACATTCAGACTTCTAAAAATATGTCAGTTATTTTGCTTCTGATAAACTCTTGGTTAGAGTAGAACTTCTAATGATGCTTTTTCTATTAGCCATTTCAGTGGTGTCCCAGAGTTAGGTGATTAGAAGTTTAATCTTAATGTGTTTATTTCTAAGTGATTTTTCACTTTTTTCTACCTCGACCGCTCTACAGAAACGGTACTGATACGGTGTTGCTTGTTAGAGAGAAAGTTAAGAAAATGAATGGTGGGAAGGCATATAAACCCTGAGGCATCTGTATGATCATGCACCACCAAAGAGGAAAGCTTCACTCCTTTAAGTAGTAATGAGCAGAGGGTTCTTAACTAGCTCAGAGCGGATGTGATGATGCATCTGGACTTTCAAAGTGGAGACTCTGAAGTGATGAGAAGTTTTGGGTTCCTGCGGAAATACGCTGCTTTATTTCTGGGCTGTTCCGTTTTCAGTTTAGACAAGGGGATGAGGTTGGGGGAATTAATCTTAAGAGAATTATGACCAGGTTGTCAGGTATTCATTTCAGTTCCTAAAGGCTAAACGGTACTCCAGCAAGTGACGTGACTTTAGGTGGGTTTCACAGGCAGTGTCTACGACAGCAAATAGTGCAGTACGGGAGCTCTGGAAAGCGCAATGGCCAGTAGCGAGGATGCGGCGTCCTCATGGGGCGTGGACGCGCGGTGGACTGATCCAGTCCACGTACCGAGTGCCTGAAAGGGCTGGGAGCGCTTCTGGAGTGCATCTTCCATTTGTAGTTCAACCTAAAAAGAAACCAGCTCTTGCACTCGAGTACTGCTGTACGATGCAGCCGCTGCACAGTTCCTGGGAACCACCGAGGCTGGTCTCAAAAGCATATTCCTGGTGCAAATAATGTGGTGTACCTACGGTAACTTTTTGCACCTGTAGCAATTTCCAGCAGTCTATGTATTGGGAGCTTGTCTGAGCACATAGCTGCTTCTAAGTTTTGACAGACCTTTGATTACATCTTTTTTCAACTACATTTAAATGCATTTTCTTGAGATGAGTGCTTCTCTTGATTTGTCTATCGATTTCAAAAGCTGTTCAAATGATGATAAAGTACTTTGACCTTAATCACTTACATGGGTTCCGTTTTTTGGCATGACTTTCCTGTTTTGTAACTTTTTCCTGATTACAAATTCATTGAGATAAATTCACATTTTTCCTCCTGTTGCAGAGACTTTGCATCACTTGTGCTTTGACGTGGTGGTATACTGAATACTTAAGTGTATTTCGTATGGCAAAATGTGGTACGAATGCTACATTTTGCAATCCAGATTGTTTTCTTGACCTCTTCATCGTCTTAGATCAATAAATCAGATCTGTGCATGTAGACTTCTTTTTGGACGAGCTTTATAAATATACCCCGACATTATCTGTAAACCGTAACTTGACTCTCAAAAGCTCAGCGCATCAAATCAAACTTGCCCATTTCCATTTGCCCTCTTTAAAAATGCAAAGCCACAGGGGAAGTTCCGTTATCTATCTGGATCTACACGCACACACTGTTTGCCTTTAGACAGATGGCTAGAGCTAGTCACGAACATCTGCAGAAGCAGCAGCTTCTGGACTAAAATGCTGGCATAATACCCTGTGCGGGATTCCCGTCTTAATAGTCTTCTGTTTCAGCGTCCTGATACTTGGGTCCTAGCAGACTGCTGCGAGGCTACATCAGAGCTTTGTTAAACAGCTGCTTTACGTTCTATTTTTAGGTCACAATAACATTTTACGTAGATTTTTCTAATGGTGAACATTAAACCGTTCAGCAATCCCGAATGTAGACGAAATTTGAAGCAAATCTTAGAACGAGGCCTTCTGAGGCAAAACCAGAATACCCCCAATAAGTTGGAAGCTGACCTTTGGAACATTTCCATACAAAGATCTACTTGCATTTACACTTCTAGTTGCAGGCACACTAAAAAGAATATTTTATCTCCAATATTTTTGTTTTTCTTGATACTGAAAACATTGATATTAGGTCTGAAAAAAACAAAGTTTGAAGGCACTGCCCTTTGATGTCTATCTGGTATTGGCCAAAATACTGAAGGCAAGTTTATGTTTTGGTACAAACTTCACCTGAGGAACATTTTGCCGAAAGAAATATGACAGCCGTCACTGTGCTTCCAGACTCAATTCTGACTTGAGCTGGTACAAATCCCAGTAGGGGCTGAATCCACTTATTCGGCACAGGTTCATTGAGTCTTGACTTGAGTGAACTATTATGTCCATCCTGGAAGCTGTACGCAGGCACTGTGCGGCTATAAATGAGAATGCTCAGTCTGAAGGGCAGTAGCTCAGAAAGATCTTATTGGTAAAGGCGTATATTGCATCTAATGAAAGACATAGGAACGCTGTGAATGCTCTCATCCTGTAAGAGAGTAACAAGAGGCGATGGTAAGATAACGATGGCTCCATACACGCGCACGCACAGTTTCTCTGTATTGATGCTTTTTTCTGATAACTTTTTTACTCCCCGGGAGCCTAATCCTGCCTGTTTTGCAAGCCGGGACCTCTGGTTTGATTTTCAAGATTCTTAATCTTCTACACTTTGAACTTACACTATGCTACATTTCAGTTAGCCTGTAGAAATTGCAGGAAAAACATAATCAATTGTTCGAGTAACGTTACTTATTCATATGTGGATTGCTTCAAGAAAATCGATTAAACATCCCCTGGAGTGTTTAATGTGTTGTTTTCCCTACTTTGAGACACAGTAACACTTTAATGTGTCAAGCCAAATTATTTTACATTCAGCTTAGTCATACCTCTTCACATAGTACACTCTGAAAGAGTAAAATATATCAAGGGGAGAAAGAATACTTGGGTGTGAGATCTCAGGTTGTGGGCATTTGGCTTTTTTACGGTTTTGCTAGACAAATACTATTAGTGATTTTGCTCATCCACTCTAGTCTTACTGCAAGCTGGTTTTTTTAACTGACCAGCATGCTGATCGTTTCTGTTCTTCGTTTGTCGGGACGATGAAGCTTGTACCAACTTCTGAAGTTCATGTTTAAGTCTAGTCTTACATGGCGAAACTGTCAAATTGGACTCTAAGGTGTTTAAAAGGAATGCCAGGAACAGAGCAGAGTTAGAGGTAGCCAGGCGCCCACCATCTACAGAGAGGCAGTGGAGATAGGGCTCAGGAACATAAATCTCAGGACGGTGGAGATCAGAGTTCTTCAGGTTTGATGCTATTGCTCACTTTTGGGGTGAAGTGGCTGTAAATGGTTGGTGTATCATAGCAGGCGACAGACTTCAGAGGCTTAATCAAGGGGGTTAGTCTCTAGAATGAAGTGAACTAGCCCATCTCGGAGTACTGCTGCTGGGAATCTGAAGCATCCTTATGTCCCTAGGGAAAGGGAAAACACTTCAGCGCAAGGCTAAGCCACAGAAGAAGCGGGAAGAAAAGGATAGAAGAGGGAAAGGAAAGCAACAGGAGGACGAACTGAAGGATTCCTTGGCAGATGATGACAGTTCTTCAACCACAACTGAAACCTCCAACCCAGATACCGAACCACTTCTCAAAGAGGTACGGCACCCCTCATAAAAGGAGGCTCCAGTGTAGCTGGTGGGTCACCTGTTAGAGCAGGCATACAGTCTCTTCTTCCCTGTCCCCCATCTTTCATGTACTGTAATACCTAACAAAGGAAGAATGTTGATTAGAAAACATCTTTCTCAGTCCTTGCCTTCACTTCTCTGTAAAACGTGCTCCTCTATGAGTGTGAACATGCTTGAATCGTGCAGTGTCAGGACTGAAAGTGCCTGAGTGACTGTAGCTTGAATAAGCCACCAGTTGTCAGCAGCATCGTGGTAATTGTCTCTCTGCACACTCCAAGCCTATGCTATTTGCAGAATAAAATGCCAAAGGACAGACACTAATTTTACTCGATAATTAAGGTGTATGCTAAAACCATGCATTTCATTTCATTGGTTACAAAGGGTCAGTTCAGTGGTGGTAACTTGTCAGCAGGTAGTTAACCTCATTACCTTTGACAGCACCCCTACCTTTATTTTACTCATTTGACTCCCATGCTTCTAGGTAATAACTGAAGCTCTAACAATTTAGGTAGTGGTCAGGTTGTCTTAAATATTTTGTCCTAAAGCGCGTGCTAGGCAACCAACCAAAGCAAAGGTAATTGCAAAAGAGAAGAAAACCAAACTGAAGTTTTGAACTGTCTTAAATTTGAACTTTGGAAAAGATGGGGATTCTAGCTGGGGGGGGGGAAAGAAAAGAAATCCATGTAATATCTTTTAAAAGTTACAGTTTAGTAAGTTTTCATTTGAAAATCACCTTTGACTTTTCAGGATGGCTATTTGACAGTATATGTGTATTCAGAAAGTCTTAGAAGTGTGGTTTTAAAAAAAAATACTGAATTGAATGGTGAAGTTGCTCATATTCTTTGCTTCGTTGAAGAGTCCGTTTTAGATGTCCTGGACGGCGTACAACAGACGCAGTATAGGTCTCAGTACAGAGCTAGCATCTTTTTAAGTAGACTCGGAGGCCATGGCCTGAGGAGCTGTGTATTTATTTGCAAACATCAGATCTGCTTGAAGCACGTTAATTTGTTAGGTATTTTGATTTCTGCTTCTCCAAATAGGGAAAAAGAGATACCACCTTTTATAGGTATACTCGGTAAGTAGTAAAAAGATACCTTCTCTGCTGCAAGAATGCTCGTGTTTTCAAACAGCATTCTTTCCTCAGCCCTATTTTATACTGTCTGTGTTGTGATGCAAGAAGGACTTTACTTTTCAAGATGAACATGATGCAATAATGTCTTTTACAGGAACCTGAAAAGCAAAAGGGAAAAGTTATACCAGAAAAACCTGAAAATGAAATAGTCCAAGTAAAACAGAAAACTAAAAAACTGCTAACAAGTATCAAGAAAGAAATCCCTGTAGACGTGAAAACGAGGTAAGCGTAACAAAGGCTTTGTAGTAGAGAAGGCATCATGCTTGAAGGGCAGATGGATTGATAAAAATCTGTGTATTCGACTGTTGTGGGTGCTAGTCTGGCTAATGCCAACAGCGGATACCTTTAAGCAGCTTCCTCTTCCTTCCTGATATCAGGGAATATCTGAAGCTTGTAAGCAAGAAATTGTTTAAGGGGAGTACAGTGCCTGAATGAGAAGTAAATCCAGAGAAGAAAATCAGGTTAAGCAATGTTAAGCTTTTTCTAACAGGTATCACGTACACAAAATAGGGTCAATGTTTCTACAGGAGCTTTTAGTGGCAGCACAATAAGCCAGCGCGAACACGAGTGCCTGCCTTGCCCTTGGTGAGATCACAGCCATGCAGTTTCCTTTTTTGTATCACAGAGTAAGAGCAGAGTCTTGGATGTGTTATTAAAGGAGGCTGCTGCTGCTGCCAGCCCCTTTCCCTTACTGGCGGGTGGTTGATTGCAGGGGATAGAAAGGGGAAAACCAAAGAACCATAGTCTTACTGTGCCTGGTTCATTCTGAAGTAGTATTCTGAAATTCTGAAATCAGGTCGGTCTCCAAGTGCCACAACAGTAAACTTTCCCAAACTGAGGCACGGTATGTTGGCTTGTGTTTTCCCTGTTGCTGTAATTAATACTAGGCTAATGGGGTTAGTAGTAGAAGAAATCAATTTCCTTCAAAATATTTCTGAAAACGTTACCTCCCAAAGTCTCTTCCTTATCTTACTTATTCTTTCTGTTACCTGCTTTCCTTTATCGTATAAATCGCAAGTTTCATTACATGTGACAGTGTTCAAAAGCCACAATGAGAGCTGGTTTGGAATTCTGCTGCAAGAAATGGGTAAAATAGTTCCTCCTTAGAAAGTCTGAGACATAATCAAATAGCTGGAGAAAAAGAACAATCTATAACCAAACAAATTTGGTGGTAGGTTTGAATAGTTTTATGTCATTGACTAAAAGATGATCCTGTACCTGCAGAGCAATAGCATATCAGGAGCGTGTGATCTAACAAGAGTGCGTGGGGGCAGAGTTAGAAAAACGGCAGTTGCCATCTCCTGTTGCCTCTGTATAATCAAGCAGGTTTTGTAATCCTGCAGCTCCAGGATGAAAGCTTCTCCTGGAAGGTGAGCGAGCCCTAAATGTGTGGAGTGGTGTGGGTAGAAAATGAGCCAGTGCCAGGAAGGGTGGAGCTGCATATAGGAGAAATACAAAACTCTGTGTATGAATAACTTTGAAGATGAGCACCAGTTTGACCTAAGAAAGCCACAGGAGACCAGTCTTTTGTAAGACCATGTGGCGTGTGTGTGTATCTATACATACACACGCCTTAAAAAAAAAAATTTAAAAAAAGTATTTTTAAAAAATATAAAAAATCTCCTCTTCAGCACTTCAGAGAGCTTAAAAATAAATGGATCTCTGTTTTCATTTAGTTCCTTGGAATTGTCTTTTACTCCCCCGCTGGAAAACAAGCAGCGCAAAACCTTCCCATCCAAGATATCTACACAGCACCTTTTGACGAATGGGTCTAAATCAAGAAACCTCCCCAAAACGAGAGGTAGTGTGAGGCTGGTTTTTTATAAATACCTCGGGAGTTTTATTTGGTTGTTTGTAACCCCTCTTGAGTGCTTAATTCAACTCTGGTGTGAGAAGAAAGCTGTTCACTTCACTATCCACGGACTTGCTTTTCTTCTGTTGTTTGAATAGGTCCAAACAGTAAGTTAATGGAGAGCAGACCATCAGTATTAGCAAAATTTCTCCCCAGTGGTTCTGGACAGGAGCTAGGAAACACCAGCAGCTCAGAAGGGGAAAAGGATTCTCCACCACCAGAGTGGGATTCTGTGCCTCTTCACAAAGCTGGCAGCTGTAAGTAATCACGAGAGGATGACAGAATTAGTCTCCTGCAATCAATATCCGTAGGTAGGCTTGGTCTGTTTATAGATCTTCCTGTTGGGTTTTTTTCACTGCATAGTTGTGCTCCCGTTTTCTGCTGTAGGCCTCATTGATAGCGGCTGGTACGACTTGGGAGGTTTGAAAACCGCATGGGCAGAACACGGGCCACTCCGCAGTTCTGCAGCGATGAACAGGATTCCAAAGCTGCTGGGGAAACTGAGGAAATGAGAGTTACCTCTCGAAAACAAAATGTATTTTCTACAGCAGAAGGGGTTTTGCTTGGTCAAATCTGCTGTAGCCAAAGTGAAACTAATCACCTGATTCATCCTTGAGAGGAAACACTGAAAACACCTTAATGCAGTGGTTAGCATGGGGCGCTGGTATAAGCTTTTGGTTGCATTAATTCCCTTGTGTGGGAACCGAGTCACCTTCCTCTTGGTTGCGTTGCAAATACAGTCGCCTCTCTCCACAGCGCTCACTTAGAAAAGATCTTTCTTCTGTACAGATCGCTTTATCTTGGTGCTTTTGTTGCAATGCAGTCTCTCTGAAAATAGGTAGTAAACCTGAATGATGATAGAGGAGTGTAGAGAAGGAGCTACTTCTTGGATGACTGGGATCAGCCTTTGTCGTAATTCCTCAGTCTGAACAGAAAGGGTGTAAGAAGCTTGAGAAGCCTTCGTTTTAACGTAAATACTACAGGAAAGTGTTCTGTGTTTCTCTTGTAGCTACGGACAACCTTTATAAACTCTCTCTACAAACCCTGAACGCAGATGCTTTCCTGAAACAGCGACAGCCCTCGCCGACACCCGCTTCTCCGTCTCCTCCACCTCCACCTCCTCCTCCCCCCCCAGCTTTGGCTTTTGGGCCACGAGGAGGCACTTACAGCAGCATTGTGAACAGCAGCTGCAGCAAGTGAGTCCAAATCTGCACCTCCTACTGATTTCCCAAGCGCAGAACACTTGTGGAACCCGCGTGCTTCATACGGCACATCTCCCTTTTCTCAGACCCATTTCCTCTTCCCATGGAAACTGCTTTTTTGCAGATACTACTGTGCATATCTTACCATGCTATTTATATTTTTCTGGGGTTTCTTATGACTGGGTAGGTCGGAAAAATGTGCAATTACATGAACTGTTGAGCTGTTGTTAACATTTTCATGAATGCTAGCTTAAATTGCTGCTTTTTTAATCAAACTGCCGGAGTCCAAAACCTTACACTTTTTTTTTTTCTTTCTCTCTCTCCTTTAAGTGAAATGAAAAGCAAGCAGCCTAATGGTACCAAACATAAGCTGGCAAAGGCAGCTTCTCTTCCAGGCAGGAATGGTAACCCCACTTTTGCTGCTGTAGCTGCGGGTTATGACAAGAGCCCAGGTACTAGAACCAGTTTGGAGTTCTGAATATTTCCCAAGTATTCTGTTTTGTTGTGTTGTGGAGTTTTGGTTGGTTGGGTTTGTTTTTTTTTTAATGTGGGTTGTTTTTTTTTTAAATTATTTTATTCATTTTATATATATATTCTTGCAGGTGGCAGTGGTTTACCAAAGGTTTCTCCAAGCAAGATGGATGTTTCCAGCAATATCAGCATTTCCCACACAGTTGTTGACAGTGATGGCTCTGACAGGTAATTTTTGTATTCCCTAGCAAATACCTGAGCCCCTAGAAAAGAAGATTGTAAGCTGTTAATGGCGTTTTGAAGGTAGTTAGAGAATTCGTTCTGGTTCCTTTTTTTCCCCTTTTCTTAACCTGTTTAAAAAAAAACTTAAAAAAAAAAAGACTTTAAAAAAGTCTGGGCACAGCATCTCTCACCTTGCAAAAAAAAAATTCAGAACTTACAAGTGACTCAGGAGTAGAGAGAAGGATGTTCTGGACCTGATGGTGCCTTTCTCCCCCTCATTCTCAGTAACTCAACAATCTTCCGTTCCCCGGGCATCCAAACAATGAGAAATCAGCTTGGCTGTTTCAGTAATGAGGAGTGTGAACCAAGGTCACTTGAAATAGTTTACAGGCAGACTGTCTTGCTGGGCGGCAGGGTCTTTCATGCCCAGTTCTAACACTGACACCAGAACTAGCACTGGGCTTTGAGTTAAGAGGAGGAGCAGAATACAGCTGCGCTCAGTCACGTTCCCCAAGGCACACCGTCTTTTCTGACATGTTTTGGCTTTGCACGTCTGTCTCAGTTGTAAAAAGCAGCGAGCGTCTGGTAACCTTTCTGGAATAGGAAAGAGACGTGAATTCAAGTTTCAGTATGCAAAGGAATTGCTTTTCTGAGCAGAGTTGGTGGGTGGGGTTTTGGTTTGGTTTTCTAAATGTTTATCACTGGTTCCAGTTAACTCATCTGTATTTTCAAGAAGCTTGCCCTCAACCTAGAGTGTGAGCATTGGCATCCCTTCTGAGTGGTCCTAAATTTTATCTGCTTGTCAAAAAACCGTCTAGTTGTTCTGAAAAGCTGAGCAACAGGGCTACTCAGGTTTGTGCTGCAGCTCAGTCTACAGATTAAAGAGCATTATATCCAGAGCAGTGTGTCACTCCAAAGCGGATGTATACATGGGAAAATGGTATTTCATTGAAATCTTTTGTTACAACAAAAATAAGCTAATTTCCCAACTCTTGATCCTCATTGAATATGTATATATAATTATATATACATATATGTATGTGTACACACATGCATTTGTATGTATATATTTGTAGATAGATTAATAAGTCAATCTTCCTGGTAGTACTGTGCTAATGAGTTGTGTATTGCTTTCTCATTACTCTGTAATATGTAGTTTGGGTTTGTGGAGTCCTATCAGCAATCCCAGCAGTCCTGACTTCACGCCTCTCAATTCATTCTCTGCATTTGGACATTCTTTTAACTTAACTGGAGGTGAGTTTTTGTTTTCAAATATTTTCCGTATTCAAATAGTGGTAAAGAAACGGTGCGTCTCCATTCTACTGGTCTAAGTTCAGGCACTGTTCCCGTCCCTGCCCCCAAAAAGGATGACTATATAGGAAAGCGTGTTAGAAATTTGGTGGTGTATTCCGTGTTTCAGAGAGCCCAGAGAGAGTTAGTGGAAACTCTTAGAGTGTTGTTTGGGCTGGAAATACTTGGTTTTGAAGTTTCTCGGTTTCAGTAAAATTTCTTGATATTTTGATATTGATATTCTCGAGTCTTCCTCCCCTCCATCCTTCCCCCTGAAGCTTTACTGTAGGTCTCGAAAGTGTGCCACTGGGCCTGTGGTTTCCTGAACACTTCACGCCTGCGTAAAACCGCTGCTCTGTAAATGAGGCAATGGCCCATCCCTCGTGTTGCTTTCCCCTTGTGTTTTCCTCTAGCATTTGTATAGCTGCACGAGGAACTGATGCATACAAAACCAGCCATTAATTCCTGTGTTTTAAAAATTTAGGTAAACTTTTCATAAGTGACTACTGAGGTGGGCCTTGATGCAGGCAAGCTATATTGTATGGCGCAGATGCCTTGCATACTTACCATACGCTTGCATGCCGTGTTTGGGGACGCATGGTATTTTTTTAAGGTGTCTGCAAAAGATGATCAGCAAAGCTGATAAACTTCATACGGGGCATATGCGAAACGGATTGTGTGTCTACTGAAGAAATGCCATCTACTGAAAAAACTGTATGTCTGCTGAAAAATGCTGGGGGTCTGCAGTCAATAGCAGCCGTTGCTGTGGGGTTCTTCATCTTCATCAGCCAACACTTGGCACCAGACTTTGAGGGGCTGCAGTAAGACATCCAAAATCGGTTCCATGTGCAGGGACAAAGGCAAACCACGAGCACTGGTGCTGCCCTCTCCTGATTATAGCAGAGGTGGGCTCTGGGCTGGGGCACAGCCAGTGCCGCCTCCCGTACCAGGAGTTACCTGGGAAGGGAGCGCTGGGAGGCAAATGAGTGCTGCGATTACGAGAGGCTCCTTCAGCCTGGTGGCTTACTCCACCTGCAGTTAACTTGTTACGAGGAACTGTCAGGCCTCTCGGTATGGCTGTGCTTCTGCCTGGTTCCCTGGCTGTACCAGGAGCCCAACAAATCCCTAGGCTGATACTGAATTTTACACAGTAAGCGTATAACTCTCTTTCGCTACTCAAACCATCATTCTAACTTCGTAGCCACTGTCTGATGTAGGGCACGTGAGATGAGATCTGTGTTACTGTGTGACCTTTTCTAAACTGAGTTCTTGCACTGCAGCAGGACCTGCTAGAAAAATACGGGAAATAAGTGTGAAGAGTATTAGTCTGCTGTGGTTCTTGGAAAAAGAGGAAGAGTAATTTACTCAGTTTTATTTCGTTTCACTTTTTAGAAGTTTTTAGCAAACTTGGTTTAGCCCGATCTGCTTATGGGCAGGATGTTCAGAGAAACTGGAGTGAATTCAATAACGTTCCATCATCCATCTGGGATCCTTCAGCTACGGATTCTGTACCCTCTTGGCCAACAAGCTCGAGTTCCCCGACTCATACAACTGCAGTAAGTATTCAGTCCAAATACAGTGTTTTAGTACTGTTACCAACCTGTTCTGTATCTGCCATCTAATTTCATTTAGAGGATTTTGGAATTTGGATGAAAAAAAATCAACTGAAGAATAAAGGAAAAGGGAACCTATATGTATTCGTCATTCTGTGTAGTTAAGTTGACATGGCTGCTGGACAAAAAGTGATTAGTCCGCTCATTGGCGGATGGTGAATCCACATAAATTGCTTCACATAAAAACAGTTCTCACGAGAGCATCTTGTGGCACTTAGAAAAGTGTGTTCCATTCCCACGTGCTTCAGGATTGTGGAAAGAGCTGTTCCGCTCCTGTGCCGTGGCTGGACACTGCCTCTGTCACTTCCGTTTCATGGACAGCTGCAAAGTAGCCAATACGGTAACTTTCAGTCTGATTCTTCTTCCTGAATCCAGCATTGCACCTACTTGTAAATCAACAAAAGGTCAAAAAAACACTTACCTAAAGACCTCAGATGTATTCTTTTCAGCTTAGAAAAAACACTAAGGGACTGAGGATAAGGTGAAGCCTTTAAACTGCCTACTGATTTTGATGGAGGTATAGCCAAAGAAGTATAGCCAAAGAAGAAGATAAAACAACTTTTACAGAGATAGTAGCACTGCGCTCTTAGCCTTGTACCTCTCCGTCTGTCAGAATAAAACTTACGCCACAACAGCAGTCTTCAGTGCCAGCTGAAACCGTTCTTCATCTTGTCTTCTGAAAATGTTTTTGTAGTGAGTGAGAAGCGGTGTTTACTTCACCTGGTAGCAGTTCAGGCGGAGTGGGGGAAGGCGGTGGGCAGGGGAAGCCGAAGGTCACACAGCTTCTTAGAGACACACACTCACGGATCCCACCCTTGTCATGCGGTTACAACTGTAGCCGTAACCTCACTAAAACTACGTAGGGAGAGATTTTTGCTTCTTGCTCACATGGAGGGCAGATTTCTCAGCATTTGCTAAAAGGGATTGAGGACAACCAGAACAATCTCTCTAGCTCCTAACCTATTTCCTGGCCACTTCTGAAAAATACCTGTAAGTGTGCTTCAGGAAGCATCGAGAGGGAAGCCAGACAAATGGTATAGAAGCATTGTCAGTCTCTCCCTTTAAATACTTTGATGGGGGGGCAGGAAGCATTTTAGGTGCTTTTTCAAGATGATCACTTAGTAAGCAAGCAGCAGCAAACAGGCTGAAATGTTCAAAGCCTTTTTAATGATAGTGACTTTTTCCCAAGTGCTTATGGTGAGCCAGAACAGGAAAACTTGGCTATTCCTGGCACTGAACCTCCTTGCTCTAAGTGCTAGATAAGAGAGCAGGTAGCGGGCCAGGGCCCTGTCCTTTTCTCCTTTCTGGCGCAGGAGCCAAAGCTGCTCTTGCAACAGCACTTACGTAGTGGCTTCTGCGTTACCCTCTTTTTCTAGGAGGTTTCTGGGGAGTTGACTTTGATCATTCTCCTTCCTCAGTCCTCTTGCTTTCCCGTTTTATTGTGGAATTCTTTGTTTCTGTGCTAAATAGCATTTGACTTCTGGGTCCCATCTCCACTCTGGCCTTGCTGCATTGCTGGTGCTTCTTCCCAAGTTTCTTTCTAACCACAGTCCCTTACTCCTCTTTCCTCCATTTCCCTGCGTGTGGTTCTGTCTGACGGCCACTTTGTACCTCCCTCCACAGCCTTGAAAGGGAGCAGCAGTCTCATCTAAGGTACTCTTCTCTGCCACTCCTTTCCTGGTTGCTTTTACTTTATCAGCAATTACCTTTTTTCCAGGCTCTTCCAAATGCTTTTGGGACACATAGGAATAGTTCCTGGCTCATGCCTGCAGGAGGAAATAGAGTGGACTTTTAGTGTGTTAGGGTTGGTGTCTGAGCAGCAGTATGAGTGTTTCCTGCTGTAGGTTTAGTAGTCTAATGCTTGTAGAGCTTAAATATAACCATTTAGTTATATAACAGTTATGACCTGTGACCCTAGTTTGGCTCAACTTCTCAGTGACATTGGAGAGTCCTAATGACATCAGCCTGGTTAGCCGCGGAGTATGCTCAGAACTCCTGTCCAACCCTCGCTATCACATCCTTTGAGGACCCTTTGGTTATGTGTTAGTGTCCGACCAATTTCAGGTATGATTAGACTGAGCATATCTTCTTCATTCCAGAGGAGAAAATAAAAACCTAACACGGAGACATTTTCAGAGTTTACCTTGTTTACTTGCCTAAAGCGATTTTTAATCTTCAGATGGAGAGTACACTGGTACTGGTTAACCTTTAGTGTGCCTTCTCTGAGGGCTGAGATCTTGGGAAGGGATGCCCTTTCTCCACCCAGTAAATCCAAACATAAGGATGTTTGTACCTTACAGCACATACTCAACAAGTCCGCTGCCTTTTGAATGTATCAAGCTTACTGTATATTTGCAAATTGAATTTACAGCATAGTACATTAAATCTATTGGTGCTGAGGCATGTAGTGCGTTAAGCCTACATGTAGCAGGTTCTGTGCTAATATTAGCATGGAAGTTACGCTAACCTTTCTCATCTCCCTCTTTGGCTGCTTCCGGGTATCACTTTCCGCCACGCCATGGGTTAGGTTCCTCTGCTTGTTGCTCGCTACCATTTGGGCTTTAATAAAACAGTTGACAAAACCTGGGCCTTGTTCATTTCTGCATGTGTTCTCTAGGCTTGCTGTACCTGTCCTATGCATCCCGAATGCATTTGCGACGTGTTGCAGCACACCTGCATCCGCACCATGACCATTTGTCAGAGACTTCCAGATGTCTTGAGCCAGGACAGACTTACTGGAACTCCATGACAAATGGCCAGTTTTCCAATCCCCTCTCCCTTCATCTGGAGGAATTTTGGATGGGGGAAAAAGTATATACTGGGAATATGGGGGGGGGGG
>VZTL01064845.1:30421-44931 GCA_013400535.1 Scopus umbretta
TTCGTCCCCCCCCCCCCCCCCCCCCCCCGCCAGTCATGCTTTCATCACTTGCTCCTTTTTAAAGTCTGTCCCGCAATAGGGTAGTGTGAGATTGCAGATAAGCTTGAAAAAGCCTGGGTGTGGTCACAAATCCCAACTGCAGCTGAAGCCTGTAAAGCTGAACAATTTCACTGGTTTCATATTTTACCATCTGCCATCTTTATTTAGGAAATCATTTGAACTATAAAATGGTCCTGGCATGCAATACTTTTATGAAAAGTACTGGTTTGGGTTTTTAAATTTTTTTTCCAGTATTACCCTCCAAGCTCTAATTTAAAATCAAAAGGCACTTTGTGCTAAAATGCAGAGTATTTTTTTAAAATAAGGCTGTCTTTGTTAACACAGGTTCTAAGAATGTAACAAAAAAAAAAAAAAACACACACAAAAAAAACCAACAACCAAACCACCAACCAAAAAACACCACTACCAACAAAAGCAACACAAAACCTTAAGAGCAAAATGGCTGAATGTAACAGCATTCTGTTGAGACTGTAATACACTGTCTGTGCTGTTTGTACATTTGTAAACCTGAATGCATTTTTAAGTTGAACTGAAATGCACACAGCCAAGACTTGTGGAAGAAACAAGATACCTTGTGCATTTCTTACGGATACAACTTTGAGGTTGTACTTTAAAATAAATACTGCTTTTTTCAAGATCTGTCTGCTGTAGTTCTGTTCTCGGCATTTTCTGAACACGTGCGTGCGTGAATCCACTTGGTGGTGGTAGCCTTCAGGCGAAAATCTACTGCACATAGGACCTATATTAACAGAAACTTCATGGCAGATGAAATGTGGCTTCTCAACAGCGTGGGTTTGTATAGCAGTGGAGATTTAGAAACTGTTCTCAGGGTTACACAGTGCCACCCACTCAAAAATTTGCTGGATAGCAAAATGCTGGAAAAATGTCTACACTGTTTTAAGTTTCCAAGTATCAGGCACAGTAGCAGCTGCTGCTGTTTAGGCTACGCCCATACCTTTGTAACACTGTTCCTTGTATAGATCTGAACAAGAACTTTACTATTTTTAGATATGATTTGTCTGTCCCTTAAGGTGCCTGTTTTCCTTCATTAACAGTGAGGCAAGCCCCAGCGACTACACATACTCATCTGAGCTAAAGCCAGGTGAAAATGAACCCTTCCATTACAAGAAAGCATTAACAGACACTAGCAACATAAATTTGCTTATGATTCAGTAGCACTGCTTAAAATTTACAGCAGCAGATTTTTATCAGAATCCATCCTTTTAAAGAGTAAGAACTCTATATTTTAGTTAAAACCTTTATGCTACAAGGAGTATTGTATGCAACAAAATATGAGGGTTAACTAAACTCTTGAGACTACGTGACTGCTTTTCCAGCTTGCATTATGTAAACAAAATCTCTGCAACTGTCAGATTGCTGTTTTCTTGCTGCCACCAGCAGAAACTTCAAGATACAGATCTCTGAAATGGGAACTTGCTGGAACTCCTTTGTTCTTAAAATAGGGTATTTCTAAGACCAGGCAAGGTCATGAAATGTTCAACTTGGATTTGTATGCAATTTCTTTCTGAGTAACTGGGTGAACAAGTCTCTTACTACACACAAAATAAAGAATAAGTAGTTAAGGTACTGACGTGCCAGGGCCTGCTTCTCTGTACGTGGAACTTGGGAAGATAACTAGCAGCAACTTTGAGGTGAAAGAAGCTGCTTAAGTTAATATGCCATCTCTTTTCCCAGCAGGTGTTTATATTAGAATTGATTCCATGGGGGACAGAAGCAGAAATGAAGTCTGAGATGGCAATAGACCTCAGTGGTTTAAGCAGATGTGAGGACAGGAAAAATTTTCTGCTTTAAAAACATTTCTCTTTGAACAAGACAAGGCAACACACAAGTAGCAGACTTTTTTCGCCCAAAATATATTCCTTTTTTTTCCCAAAAAATATAATTAAATATCACTTAAGTCCCAGGGGTGAAACCACCTGAACTATTAAGATCTTTGACACACAGTTTTCAGTTTCCTAAGAGAGGAAAGAGCATGTCCTTCTCCCCAAATTTGTAAGGAAAATGTCCTAGGCCTAAAGACTTCCTTTTTCTGAGTGTCCTATCTTCCTTCCCTCTACTCAAAGGTTATTTTGGAGAGTGCCTTCACTCTGTTCTGCCTAGTTAAAAAAAGCAAAAGAGCTGCCTTAAAATGAAGTCCTAACATATACAGAATTTAGTGAAATAAAATCTGGGCAAACATTAGGTATTTCTAAAGAAACCTCTGTGTATGGTAAGACATGTACACCACAGGTTTTGCTGCCTTCTTCCTGAGTTGTCTACCTGCCAGCTTTTATGGTATAGTCGCTCTTTACATGCACTGAAAACATTTTTTAAATTGCTGAAAACTAGGGGGGAAAGGGGAGTGTGATGAGCCAGAACCATCCACAGACTTCACAGAATAATGGAGAGGACAGACCTCTTATAAAGAGGTAAAAGAAAATAACATGAGGTTTTGGCAAAGCACATGTCAAGTCTTATATAAAAATCTAGATGGGATTGTTGCAGCCTGCTGGAAGGATAGCTTCAGATAGAAGAACACGGGGAGAAGCAATGCCAAAAGCTCGGAAGCTAGGGCGGACTGTATTTTCAAAAGCAGAATGAACAAGACTGAAGCGCAGACCACGAGGGAAGTTCCATCTCTAGTAAAAAGACCAGAGGGAAAAAAAAACAATGGCTTAAAGCACTTGGAAGACAAGCTGCCCTGGAAGCCAGGGAGCTCACAGCCCTTCTGATAATTTAAAAACATTTCTTCAGAGTAACATCAGGGCCAAACTACCATGAGTCAGCTCTTCTCTTCCGGACCTGGAAGCTATGGGGAATACAAAGTTCCCAGCAAGGAAGAGAAATAATTACTGTTAATTTTGGTAATTATTTTGGTGCTCCACAAGGACAGTTCTGCTCTGCCATCTCTAACAAACACATAGACTTTAAAAGCCTGAAAAGTTTCTGGCCTGTTTTTAAAATCAGAAAGCCTGAAGTAGGTAAACATGGCCCTAACAGGTGAAAACTGTTTAATTAGCATGAGATCTATTTCAAAAAGCTCTTGAAAGGCATTAGCCATTTTGGTTAAGTATAAGGCTGTATCAGAACAGGTTATAAAATTCCAGTCAAAGGACAGTTAGTGTTTATTTCACAGACACAGACACTTGGAGTGACCTAACATACCAATGAACAGGTCTGGGCCTAGCCCTGGCCGCAGCACTGTCAGCAGCTGCACGTACCGTAGCTTGGCCACTGCCCTGCAAGACCAGTACCAAGCTGTGGAAAACTCTAGGATGACGCAGGATGCAGAATGTGAGTGAGTAAACAGCAGATGCTCAACACAGGAGCATCACAGTCAGATCATACTAAAGTTGTCCATGGAGCTCTAGCTGACCATGAACTGTCTGCCCGCTCCATGAGAGGTAAAATGAAGGGTGCACAAGTGTTTACCTTCATGGGGTAAGAAGCTATCTTTCACTGGAACTATTTCACCCGGAGTGATGTTTTACACTAAACATAGTTTTGCCTTTGCCTTGTCTGTTTTCTGAACCTGTAATTACGAGCAAGTTTTCTGAGCTTCAGTGTTTTGGCCTCATGAAACAATGACAACTTCAGCTCGCGATGAGTCAGTTCTTTAGAAGGGAGCCACGCACTGGGAGTGGAAGTAACCCAGCTTCCGCTGTACGATTGCCGCAACTGGAAGAGCGGTCTGTCACCTCATTTTAAATGGGTGCTGCTTCAAAACTGAGTCTTTTGCCCCGGTGCCTGTTTTCACCTAACACCAGTCAAAGATGGACTTCACGTTCAACCAGTGCTTTATTCACATCAATATTAAAGCAGTCTTCAGGATGATGGGATCAGCATGCTCTTCAGCAGCCCTCTGAATGCAACTCCAAGCCATAATTACTACTGCTAGTCTGCTACGTAGATGCTGTGTGATCCAGCAGCGAGTGGAGTGTGACTTTTTTTTTTTTTTTTAAGTATATAGCAAAGAAGAAATCAAACAACCAGAAAGCAAAGCCACAAGCATCTGCAGGAGCCAAAGAAAATACAATGAAGCCCTAGCCTTAAACCCTGGAGGACTAATAAAACTTGAGAGTGCTAAGAGGCAATGAACCCCCTAATATTACTCTCTTTGCTGGGCTATGAGGACTGTCCTGAACGAACAGAACTGTATAAAGGTAGCTGCTCAGATCCAAAAACATGAGTTGGCTCAGTTGACCTTGAACAGCAGATCACATTGCACCAAGAGAAATGCACACAAAATGGAGGGAAGCATCAAGAAAACGGTTATGGCTGCTTCCTAAGGAAACCCCCTTGAGGTGTTTTTTTTGCAAGCTAGGACCACCTAGAAGTGGTCCTTCAGGAAGCGCCCTGTATCTGAGACCTGACTTCACTCTCTGTCTTCCTACTGTGAAGCAAATTGAGTCAGAGCATCATTAACCCTGGATAATATGGGATCTTCAGCGGGGGTTACACAGTCTCTCCTGAAGTTTTACAAGATAACACTCAAGTAGCCCGTGAGTAGCAGCAGGAAGTGAGTGGGACGTTCTAGCACTGCGATAAGAGGATTCACATAGGATACATGCCAGCAAGTACTCACAGGAGGTGAAGCCTGGAGTCCAAGCCAGACCCTCTCGCAAGCTGTGAAAAAAATCACAGTTCCATTACTTGCCCTAAACAAGACAGGGGATCTGGAGTCTGGCACCCTACAAGAGGCAAAAGGTATTGGCTGGTGGGGGGTTGCAGGGCAGGGGGGAGATACCTCTGTGAAGAAGGTACAGGCTGTCTATTTTATAATTCCGGGGTTTAATAAAATATTCCCAAGGAAACAAAAAAAAATTTAGCTATTCTGGAAAGTTGCCTGGGCATTTTTTTGGTATGGGTCCAGGGCAGGATGAAGTCACTTGTGGTGTTTTGGCTTAGTTACAAGGAACTTGCTGGGAAACAAGTGTACTGGGAAAGTGAGCACCTGGAGTGGCTTCTGCCTTGCCCAGTATCACTCACTGGCCCATTCTGGAGTTATTTTCAGGGACGAAAGTACTCACTGGAGAGAGGACATTAGCCTGCCATGTAGAAGACAACAGAAGCTAGGAAGGATGGCTCACTGCCTCTCAAGAAGGAAATAGAAGCTGGGATCTGACGAGAGACTAAAATACTCCTTGGTATGCTCCTTCACTGGCTGCTCTTGGCTTTCTGGAAGGGGAAAGGACTTTTAGCCCCTTCAGCTTTACATCCTCCTGGTATAGCCTGTCCTTAGCAGTCAAGTTAGTTATCAGCAAAATTCTGCCAACACTGAAGAGTTTGGCAATGAAGAATGAAGAAAGTCCCTAAAAATTACGCAACATTCTACATTAAATGGGTATGAGTCAGCTTATGGCTTGCAGGGAAATTCCTGTTGTGCTGTATAAACTAGGAATCTTTTTGGATAACAGTAATTTCAAGGATATTAACTTATGTCTCGTTGCAAACCAGCAACACAGAATTTTCTTCCCATGAGCTTTTGATGCAGGTCTAACTGCCAAGCCTTGCTCACATTTGCCTGCCTGTCAAATTCTATTCTGTGGCTGAAGACTCGTCGTCCAATTCAAAGGAGGTGTGCAGTGTAAAAACCAACAGAGCTTAAGAAAACATCAGTAATGTCTTAATCCTTCAGTTAAACCAACTAAAGGCCATGACAGAATGGAGTATCTTAATACTTTGAAACACTGGGCAGGGGGAAGAAGACACAAAAAACAGTTTAGCTACATTTAGAAAGTTAGTGACAAATTTGGATTTCATGTATGTGTGAGGAAGGGTGGGAGGAAAGGCGGGATAAAAGAGGATTCCTTTCTTTGAAGCAGCTGAACTAAACAGGCTAAAAAAATGCTCCAAAAGGGTAACTCATCACAGCTCAAACAGAAAGCAAATGTCCATGCTACCACAAGTGGCACGCAGAATGCCTTACTGTTACGCAGAGCTTAATCCAAGATGTGCAAATGTGGGACCTGGGCACTGGCCATGAGTTGAACTCAGGGTTCCAGATACGTGGAATGAGAACCAGGCGCACTGTGTGCTGACTTAGTGCCCTTGCATTGATCAACTGCATGCAAAAATCCATATGATACAGTTATTAAAACAACAGAAACTGAATCTTGCTGAAGTCAGCAGGTTCAGCACCAGAGAGCTTGAGAAAATGGACAGGACTTAACTGTGCTGGCTTTGTTTTTAAATAGAGCCACCTCGAGAAAAGTCACTGATTTGGCCTATACAGCAAAATTACCCCATGGAAAAAAAATCCCAGTACGCTTTCAGGAATTCTGATTAAAACATGAAACTGGAAAACACTTTCCCTAACTCAATAAATTTGAGTAATGCAATTTCCTCTCTGCACAGTAAAGAATAAGAATCCTACTACTTAGACAAACAGCACCCTTCTGTGGCTACAGACAGCATTCAGGCCATCACAGCAGCACCAGCTGGCTTTAAAATTTCCTCTATGATTTTTCCTGAAACCTTGAAACAAACCCTCAGCTATAATAGTAGCATTTTGCTTTAATGAGTGTACATTGTACGTTGGGAATATTAACTGCCAGTTAATATTCCCCACTGCCAGTCTATACAGCTATCATTTCTCAACAGTAATGTGTTAAAAATCCTAAACGAAGAAGAACTGTAAAGTTCTTGCAGTTCAATGGTGAAAGTCCACGAATCGGGGCACCCTGTTAGTCATATCTTATTTTTACTTCTCTATAAGCATAGTATCACAACATGCCGGACAAGCCTAATGCAATCAAACTATTCATGTCCTATATTTATTTTAATATTTCTTCCATCAAACTAGCTACAAATTAACCACTTTTCTTTATTTCCCCTTCTACATGCTTTCAGTATCTTGTCTTCTGTACCTACTCACCTAACAAAATTATTTCCCCAATACTGAATCCTTTTAATCTGCAATGTTCTGTACATGTTCAAGAAACTCAGCTCCTCCAATTCACACAGAACTTTTTTACAACTTATTTCTACACTCCTACTTGAGGAATTTTAAGCAGTTATTTTGTATCTTTGTTCAAATCCCCAAAACATTCTTTCAGTCCAATTTATTCTTGTGAAAGACCTTCACTGAGCTTTTTTCCAGGGCTCCACATTCTCTCCCTTCTGAGTATTTCAGTTCTTATTGTTCGTTCTGTCTCACTAATTAGGCTCAATATCAAAGCCCTACCACAGCCCTGCTCTCTTCCAGGTTGCATTGGGAGCCTTGCAGAAGATGTATTTGAGGAGTTAGTGACCTCGGACAAGCCATGCCTGCCCTGCTAGGCCTCTTACTTCAGGCTTGAGAAGCCCATAGGTTAGCACAAGTAACGGCTGCGTAACCCCACATACGTGCAGCACTGTAAGAGGACTTGCTGGCATGTCCCATGCCTGCCGGTGCTGCGCTCTGGTGAACATGATGAAACAAAGGACAGGACACTTCTACCTGCCAGGAGGACATAGATGGGTTTGTTCCTTACACAAGACAAAAGGCACCATGGTGTGGGAGGGGACCGAAGCTCCCCAGGGACAGGATCCGCGCAGCCTGCTGTGGGAATCCATCTGGGGTCTGTTCGATGCTGCACGACAGCAGGGTTCCCAGCTGTCCTGGTTTTAGCTTAATNCCTTACGGGACACAAGATTTACTTGCTATCTATATCCCTCTTTTTATTCTCTCTTATTGAATTGGCAATGTTACTACACTATTTGCCGTTGTGCCTTTCTTCCAGAGATCCAAAAGATCCTCATGCCTCATCCATGAAGAACACAGGCCACTGGAGGTCATTTATATATCACAATTCATGAACAAATATGGATTAAAGAGCAAATGTTTTAGAGCAAAACCCACCCTCAGTTTAAGCACCTTTAAAGCTTCTGTTCTTCTAAGTCCCACTTTTCTACTCAGCTTTAGCCCTGACTCCCGGCTTAGCTCTTCAACAGCCAACCGACAGCATTACACAGTGCCCTGCAGCTGTGAGCCGAAGTGGCACTCCAGGGCTAACACTGTGGATGACAGCGTGGTTCAACTACCCCTGCGTGCCTTCACATGGTCGGTCTCAATCTCTGCAAGTGCAGACTTAGGGCTGCAATCAGGTTGGCTGGGTAAGTGGTAGGACCAGAACAGCAGTTGACTCCTCTTCTCTCAGTCTTTTGAAACTACCACAAGTTCAGCAGTTTTCCCTCCTTGGAAAAGATGCCCACTTCTTTAGTAACACTATTCAACAGCTCTGTATTCTTTAAATAACTATGAATCTTGCTTTACAAGATGAGAACAAGAATAATGATCAGATTACTGTCTACCTAGCTCTAAAGTCCAGCAGTAGACAGGAATGGATCAGAAAAATGAAAAAAAAAAAAAAAAAAAGCCAACCAGCTACAGTTTATTGACAAGCCATCAACTTTCTGGTTAACTAACTCCACCATAAAGACAAACTCGTATTATAGGTTAAGTCAGTACTCCATGCACAAACCTGCATAAAGCCTGTAATCCTTATGCTCTGAGGACTCAAACAATGAGAGCCCAAAAAGAAATAAAGAAAAGAATACCCAGAGAAGGGCAAGTAGAGATGACGTGATGCAATGGAAAGCACCATAATGGCACTACGTAAATCAATTCAGAGCTAAAACTTCTGACACAGACACTTCCAAAAATGCAAGTCGTAAAAAAATTGTACAAATACACTTGGAAATCCCAAGCTACGTTTATTCTGTCCGTTCACAGTTATAAAGTAGAAGCCACTGTCAAAGACAGGACATGAGGCTGGGCTGGTTTTTCCTGTGACCAAGTACAGATGTTTTGGGGTTCATAATTTAGGTTGGTAAGCCTCAAATCTAGCTGGCTGCCCAATCTTACCTATTAACTGGCTGTTTAATTAATCAATTCTCAAGACACCTAGAACTACTTCTGTGCCTGCCCAAGCCCAAGCAGGAGCCAGAAAATGAGCATTTCTCTGGCCCCTGGGGAGCCCCACCAGTATGTGCGTTCCTGGAGCAGACAAAACACCAGCAGGATGGCACTGCTCACAAACTGTAAGCCTAACTGCAAGAACCCTGTACCCAGGGAACATCTGGGCCATGGAATTACAAACAAGAGGCTGCTTCTGGCATTCACCCCAAACCGTGAAAACCAGGTAGCTAACCCAGGTTAAGTTCACTCCAGGAACCAGGCTGCAGCTGGAAATGCCCCATGGCACTTGGCCGGCCTGCCTGCCTTAGCGACAACTCCTCCTGGCAAGATGAGAAATCACTTTCCCATCTCTCTACTCAGTAAAATCCCCACCGAGTTCCCACAACTAAAACCAGCAGCGCTTCACTGCTTACTGGAAAGGGCCACGCTGGATAACAACTCATGCACCAAAAAAACTATCTGGTGCTTTTGGAGTTGTCTTCCAAGGACGACTGGGGAAAAGGGAGAGAGGCACAGGAAGAGAAAAAGAAGAGCTTAGCTTCCAGCATCCTGTGCAACCAGCTGGTGCAGTGGAGCTGCAAGAAGGATCTGGAGGGGAAGAGCAGTGCTGACTGGTGACTGGGCTCCTCAGGGCTGCAGAGCAGAGGGTGCAGGCAGCAGAGGAGGCCCTTGTCCACAAGCTGTGCTACTTAACTGGGTGTGCCCAATGCAGCTGGGGTAAGGCTGTGGCTGTGGCTGTGCCTGTGCTCTTAGGGCTACAAAGCTCTGTCTGTTCTCTGAACACTAGGGTGGGAGAAGGAAGCCCAGGCCTTCCTGATAACAAACTTCCTCATTAGCTATTCCCAATACAGAAAGCCTTAGGAAGCTCAACACCAGATCAGGCAACAAAGACACCTACAAGTTAGGCAAGCTATAGGTGGCAGGAGTCCTTTGTAGATTTAGTCAAAGCGGCTCTTGCAAAGCTTTGCTGATGGCAGCAGCGGAGCCAGAATATGTATCATGTAACTCACCGCAGAACCGGCACACAGAGCTGAGGATGAAATGTGGATTTTGTGTGCAGAGTCAGCCCACATTACAGTACAGAACCAATTTAGACACACACAGTAAAAACAAATGATGGCCATTTTTCTTTTTTGCTTGTGGCGGAAGACGGCAGGACAAACACATCTTCCATTCTCCTCTGACATGTCTTTCCTCTTCCCCTTCGTAACATCTGATAGTTCTCATTTCCCTGCACTTTGCAGAGCATCTTAAGACAAAAAACGTCAGAATGACTGTACCCTATTATAGCTAACAAATGCTATTCAAGACCTGATGGATGTCTCTCACGCATCTAAGCTAGATCACCTCATGTTTGTTACAAACCTGTAACATGAAGGGCATTTTTACATACATACATACATATTCAAACAGTGTGTTTCTGTAACAGCAGGTAATCTCCAGGATTTCAATGTTAGATGCCAGAGCCATCATCTGCCCAATACTAACATCACTCAGTGGCAATTTAATAAACGTCTTGAAATACCTAAAAAAAAGAGTAAGTTATTTCAGTCTTGCTTTTCAGGTCTTCTCAAATCCGCACCATTTGCGAACAGCAGTATTTCAAGACATGGCTACCGTGTAAGCAATTTGTAGTTGACTATTAAAAGGGCTTAGCTACCTTTCCTTCATATAAACATGTTTTACTGCTGCAGTATTTTATGAGCTCTAAAGATCAACTTGCCTCCATTTCAAAATGGAAATCGCAAGAGTCACCACCGTGCCGAGACAACAGAAATATTGATGAAAGATAAGAAGTTACCTGGCTACGATTTTTAGGAAGCTTCATTTAAGCGCAAGATCTATCAAATACTGCAACAGGATTCTTAATTCTGTTGGATGAAAGAATACCACATTACTAACATGTGTCTAAAAGACATGCGGCAGACAGCGGGGAGGGGAAGAGTCCACACCGACGAGCACTCCTTGCTTACGAGGAACGATAATGCGGAGCAACGCGTATGTGAGGGGCGGCGAGGCGGGGGCGGGGGGGAGCTCTACAACAGCCGGCCGAAAGGGGTAGGCCGGGCTGCACCCTTCACCGCGGCCGCCCTCCCTGGTGTCCTCCCCGAAAGGAAGATGGCAGCCACGGCTGCGGCTCCTTTCACTGACCACCCCCACCTCCAACCGCCACGCGGCCGAGCGGGCCATCGCCGCTCCGCGGACCGGCCGCCCNTTCTCTGCTGTCCTATTAAACTGCCTTTATCTCAACCCACGGGTTTTAGGGTTTCTTTCCCCGGTTCTCCCCCCCATCCCACCAGGGCGGGGGGAGGGTGAGCGAGTGGCTGTGTGGGGCTTGGTTGCCGACTGGGGTTAAACCACAACACTGGCTTTGAGGAAGGTATAGAATGCCTCCCGGGCCACCCTGCAGCAGAAACTGCCCAAGGTATGGATTTAAAGGCCTTTGCTCCCCGTTAATCGTTTTGTTCCTGTCGGTTACTGCTGTTCGTGTTACTTCTGTTACGTGCTGATCGCTGGCTAATTGCATCTTGAATAAATAGGTCAACTGCATCTGTCCCGACTGGATATGAAACGTGCGGCTTGAGCGGTGTTGTTTTTTTTTTTCTCTGCATCATCCTGGTACTTGAGCGCAACTCGCGCAGGGCCTCGCGTTTTATGGATGCTTTGATGGCCATACTGAAAAAGCTGTATGAGCGTGTGTGAAGTAGCAGCCTGAAGCCGTGAAGCACACATTACAGTTACCAGAATCAGGGTTCATCTGGAGGTCATGTGGAGAAGTAACTGCTTTATATTCCAGTTCCCTATTCCTTACCATTGAAACTTTAAATTAGATGGAGAATTTGCTAAAACTTCTCCCCTTTTTCCCCCACACCATCCACTTGGGACGTACGTCCAAACGCCCTCCCGAGGGCTTTTGCCAGCAATCCCTGTGCGGTGTCAGCAGAAAAGGTTTCTAATGACCCTGATGGGAGCACTAAGCAAACAAAACCATTCCCATCCCAGGTCACCAATTTCCACCACAGTGTAATTCTCACCTATTGCAGATGATGCCTTTACCATTGGCCATTGTAACCTCTCTTCACTTTTCAACTTTATGAATAATTAAACATTCAGTGAGCCTGATGGGTAGAGTGAAAAAAAAAAAACAAACCAAAACAAAAAGAGTGAAAAAAACACAGAACGAAGCTCAGGAAGGTCTTCTAGAAGATTCATGGAGAAAGTATATAAACTAAATAAATTAAAAAAAAATTATTTATTAAAAAAAAATATATTGCTTCTTTGTTTAACTGTTGCTGCCAAATGTATAGCATGTGGGACAAAATGGTGCCTGACTTAACTACAGAAAATTGATAGCAGCTGTACTTTAGCAGGGTTTAGGAGTAGCTACTTCCTGACTTGCACAGCTGTGTAAAATATCTCCATACACAACCTGGCTTAGTATATGCTCCAACAGATAAAGCATATCAAGTCAAGGAACCTGGAAGCATTTATTTTAATGTACCACAAACGCATTAAAAGTAAGCCACCGTTCGTTATTCTTGTCAGTTCTTTATTGGTTTTCATCCTAAAGACTAGCACATTTACAGCATACATGGATTGGATGAACTAGAATATATAAAACAGTAGCCATGTTTATGATATATTAATACTGCCCAAAAACAAATAAATAAAAATATTTCAATGCACAAAGCTTGGCAAATACGGTTGTGTTGGGACAAAACAGTGTTGTATTATACAATAATTTTACATGTATAAATGAAACAAAAGGCAACTGTGCTGTAGGTACTTTCACAGAACATACACAGAACATACTTGGCAACAGTTTTCTCTTTTTACCTTTGTATGTTTTATAATTTAAAAAATGTACTCCAAAAAGAACATTAGACAGAACTTCATTTTACAGTAATCCTTAAATTCGCCTCTCCTGTGCAACAGAAAAGCTTACTTCACCCTTGTGAAGCGTCCTATGTGGATTTCAAGTTTCACAGTTTCTCTTTTTTGATGAACTGCTCGAGATCTTACTGCTCATTGCGCCCTTTAAACAAGCCCGTTGATGTGCATGTACCGACAACGTCGTATATAGAAAATGTTAGCTGGACAACAATGCTTTACAGGTAAGCATACTGAAATCAGAATATTTTAAACAACGTAATGCAGTACTGGAGACTGGTATTCCACCACTTTAAAAAGGTGAGCAAAAACCATGCGCATACAAAATTCGGCAACTTTTTCTGATTACATCGGTATACAAAATAAATACAGGATCGCTAAGCTCTAGAGTAGATCCGATGACTGTTGGCCACAGCCTAAGAGAGTGGCTCTGCTAATTGTTACGATAGACTCCTCGTTATTTTCTTCGGAAGCTGAACGTTGGAAGATTTTTAGTGTAACAGTACAGGACTTAAAATATAAGTAACTATGTTTGAAATATACAAAATAAAATCATCAACTCATACAAACTAAGGGATATAAAGAGTATAGTTTATACAAAAATAAATGTAGCATTTAATAATGGGCCAGGGACTGAAGGTCGAGCAGGACTAATGGAATAACATGGCTAAAGAGATCCCATTGAAAAGGTTTTCAGCATACCTTGTTTGCATATTAGCAATAAAAGAAAATAAACCCAACGCTTCTTTATTAATTGGCGAACGGGGTTTGTAAAATTTCCAAGGGGCTGTTCTGCTGTCGATGATTTGTTCAGACCTGGGGCAGGTACTACAATACATTGATTTTGCACAGAACTCGGCGTTTTGTTATCCTAGAGAGACTGAAATAACGGTAACAACCCAGTTCAGCAGAACTCTCTGACCTGGCTTTGAGACACGCTGCTCAGTGTTAAACTTGCAAAAAGCAAAATGCAAAAACTGCTAGACCTGGAAGCCCCAAACCTGCATGGGAGCAGAATGAACATGACCGATTGATAGAGCAGTGACAGCACAGACAAACATCAGTGAGAGGGAGAACGAAATCCGAAAACAGCCATATACTTACCTGGCTGTTGCTACTCTCACAAGAATAAAGGAGCAGATTTTTTTCTATTCTAAAGCTTATATCCTTAGAACCCCAGGAAAGGACACAGTGCACTGAACCAAGCTAGCTAGAGACGACTTAATCCTGTTAAAATTTGGAAATGAATGTTTTGCTGCTTTCTAAAAAGGTATCTGAGCTTCAAAGGCATTCTTTGGGAGATTATTTCTGAGGAGATCTGTTCAACATTTTGTATCAAATGCTATCAAACCGATCACCTCAGTCATAAGCTAGAACAAGACATCTGAGGTTCTCGTGCATTAGCAGTGGCACATGAGCAGTTCCTTTCTCTCAACGGGGGGCATTGCTGCCTTCCTCAGAAATACCCTGAAAACAGTCATACTTCCTCCCCCCAGGATTCTGAACATCTGCCCAGGTAAAATGCAGAGATAAACATAAAATGATTTGCGTTGCGTTACGGAGCAACGAGGATGTGTTGGGCACCTTGAGCATTTTTGTATTGACATACAAAATTGATACGGAAAAAAAATCAAACCCTAATGAAAACAATGTAACA
>VZTL01064845.1:44974-61804 GCA_013400535.1 Scopus umbretta
AAGACACTAACGCTTACAATCCAGAAGTGACATAAAAAGCTATGGGTAAAAAAAAATGTGTTTGTTAATATACAATACCGTGGAACATACTGAACATGTCACGTGCAATGTTAGCAACTTGCTCCTTGCACTTGCTGTATAGTTTGAAGGGGCAGGGGGAACTGTTGCTGGCATTAATGGTTAAGCATCATGTTTTGGAAATGTTTTTTAAAATCAGTTAAGATGTGTGCCCAAGTCCTTATCTGCTGAAGATGAGAGAAATTTTATTTGGACAGAGCTAGAAACTAGACCTCATGTGCCTGGCCTTTTACGTATTGTTAATTTCATATATGAAGATGGCATCCTATATACAGTAAAACAATTTATACTCCTGGCTTTTATTGTGCTGACTTGGTTTTTTTTTTAGTTAAACTTCTGTTTCTTGATTGTAACAATGCATTCTACAGTTACGAGACTGCCTAGGACCCAATCCCTTTTTATTTACAACTTTTGAGTTTGACTCTCAGTTTTAAAAAGTTTATGAAAAGCTCAGTCTCAAGTCAACTCAGTATAAAAAGATGTTATGTGAAACAGCTGCCTAAATGCCGTTCCCAGAGTCCTTGCCCTTCCAGGAGGTACCTAGCTATTTGCATATAGGTAAGTATTAAGAAGCACAATATCTGTTCATCTTACATACACTGAAGGCTATTTAAACGGGCAGAGAGTCATCACACTATTCTTCAAGCTAAAGTGTCAGAATAGTTGGTACTATAGATTCCAATTCTGTAAGTAACATGCTCTGTATAACCTAGCGAAACGTACAAAAAGGTTATTTATCTCTTCTGGATGACAAAATCATGTATTAATCTAGAGTGTATCCACATGTTTTAATGGAACAGCAAGTAAAGGACATAGTATGCTTATGTTTCAACTTTTCCATAAGTTCCTTCTGGAGGCCTGTAATACTTTGGGAAAGCCTTCAGTTGCAGGGAATTAAATGCATACTTGCGACATCCAACATTCTTCATTGTATTTTCTCGCCGACAACCCTCACTGGGGAAAAAAAACAAGCACAAAAAATGACAGCAGTAAAAAGGAAAAAAAAAAAAAAAAGACTTAAACTAAGATGAAATGAACTGGTTATTTTATAGCATTAACAAAAAGTTGGTTATATTTAATGAGCGCTTAATTAATTTGCCACTGCAAATATTAAAAATGATGACTCATCATACAATGCTAGTAAGAAGCACACAGAATGGACACATGCTATGTCTGATTGCTAGTTTTGCATTTCTAAAAAGCAGCAGTGCATCTACTGAAAAAGTTCTTTCACGATGGTTTCATGTATTTCAGGGTACACTGTTGTGGAGTTCAGATGCCGCTTCATTGCACAAGGGATCCCAAGAGATTGCTTACAAGCAGTTCTGCTAACTTTTTTAGTATATTAAGCTGAAAAAGGAAAACTGCTGTTCTCTCCATAAGAGCTTCAAAGCAATTTTATTGTTTCCTGTATGCCAGTATTACCAGTACTTACTTAAAGATTAGAGCCGATACAAAAATAATGACTTCCCAGTTATCTCTGCATGCATAAATTGACTTGAAAACCAACATACTCTAAAAAAAAAAAAATCTTACTCGTGACATAGCAGCTTTGTGTGGGTGCAAGAAAGACTGGATACGTTGACAGTCATCACCCCAATGAAACAAAGCTGTGCAGAACTTAATTTTTACCCAACGTTTTGGTGCAACCGCCCCACCACAAAGAGGTTCTGTGCTACAATAAAAAACTATGCCAGTTTTAAGGCTTCTTTACACTTATAAATCTACTTCAGAGTTCCTTTGATTATATCCAAAAACAGACGTACAAAGAGGAAGCACTATCTCTCAAATATATATTATAAATCAATTTAGGCTTGCAGGAGAATGTCTTTCCCTGATAGAGAACTGAAACCTAAACAGTGATTTAATACTAGAACGGCAAAGTGTACAGTACACCATCCTGTGGTGGAAAATGTCACGTTATTCCTGTCTTGGAGATGGCTGCAACATCCATCAGGTGAACTGTGGTCATCTGATTCAAAAGGAGGGTTTGGATACTGGTTCAATTTGAAAGCTCTCTGCTCTTACTGACCTCACCGTTCTTCTAATTTTGGTCAATTAAACCGACTATAACTGTGTTCTATATGTACCACCTAGGTTAACTTCATAAAACATCATAACTTTTTGCTCTAAGAAACAGTTTAAGTCTGAAATTTGTCTCCGGAGCACATTCTGTGACTGCCTTTTATAGAATGGATCATACCTGACAACACTGTATTTATGGCATTGTTTTGTGTTTTACAGACACCCCCCGCCCCCCAAAGGCTGTTGCAGTCAAATAGACTCGTGAAAAATTTGCACAAATTCTAGATCAGAGTACTAAAAAAAAAGTTTAAGTAGCATATGTGGGATGCCAGATGAGCATTTTCACTCCAAAGTGAATCATTTGGTTCATAATTCATTCTGCTGGATCTGGTTATTGCACATGTCCTTCTATGGCACAGGTGAGCCATAGAGACGGTGACAGAGATGTGTTTCACACATCATTTTGTGTGCCATGTTTCTTCTGCTGGAGGCACATAAGCAGTATGCACTACAGCATTTTAAATCTGAATGCCTGGAGGAAAGCACAGACCAGGCTAAAAAGGAAAAAAAAAAAAGATGAAAACTTGTCCCCACCAAAGTTTAAGAAAAAAATTAAAAAAAGGACATTGTTTTCAAAAAGCCTAGGCTTTCATTCTAGATGAACTTAAGGGTGGTCTTACTGCAGGCCTAATGATAGTCATGAGCAAAGCCTTCATACTCTAGTTAAACAGATTGGTAATCTCAGGGAGGTCAGTGGACATACTCCTACTAAAGTTACTTTCACATCTTGTTAGACCAAACCCAGGACGCTCGTCACACTGCAAGAGCAAGGCCAGAGTCCAACCTGTCAGTCCTTTGCTTTGTAAAAAAGGTAGATTTTGGAACCCAAAGCAAATGGACCAGTGTTAATCAGAAAGAAGAGATGATTTGTATGGAGACACAGTGGTACTAGATACCAGCACAGGACATGGATATGTCCAATACCATCATACCATGATTTTAAATCTCATCAGCAGGAAGGCTTTACCTAAACTCATTGCAACTAAAAATAAATAGGGGGTGTGTCTGTCTGTGTCTGCCTGTCTTTCTGGGCTTTTTTCTTTTAAGAACAAAATTGGAAGAATAGCGAGGAAAAATACCAGGAGATAGTGTACTGTACAGTCTGATTTTGTGAAGACACAAATATAACCACTTTTTTTTTTAGTTTTTTTTTTTGTTAGAATATTCACCAAATTTAAGATTTTATTCTGATTTTTATTCTTTTTTTTTTTCTTTTTTAAGCTTTCTCTCAGAAGCTTTCAAGTTCCATTAAAACTGATAACAAAAGCTATACCTACCTATGTTTTTTGAACAAGTTAATAATAGTAGAAAATAGAAATCACAGTACTAGAAGAGTTCTCCTCAGAAGCCAAATTTTCTGTCATCTTAGGCACCAAGCGAAGTAAATCCCTTTATGAACTGAGCAAACTACATTAAATGAGGTTAGGGTTTTTGATCAGCTATTGCTATTGACAAGCTCTGCCAGACCACCGCATCGACATGATCCTTCAGTTTAAACAGGCTTCTCCCGGTTTGGTGTTATATATAAATGATGATCAAATTTCATCTGCAATTATTCTGCGTGATTAAATGAGGTAAGCTGCTTTAGTCTCACCACTTAAATATTTAACTGTTAACCTACCAGCATTCGTTTATCTCTACGTCACTATCAACATCCTATTTTATTAAAGCTGTCCAACACTTAAAAATGGAAATAACAGTAATATTTAGTCTAGTGTAATTGAAACAAAGCCCAACGGAAAACCTCAAACCCACCTACTACAGCAGCTAACTGATACCTCCCTCTTCTTGCCTGAAAGATTAAAGACCAGTATCTTTAACTTCTAGGATGATAATGACCCTGCTTCAGAATAAGTTCTAGAACAGAGCACCTGAAACAGATAATGGATCATTAGCAGGCTAATGCCAATTACATCCTCTTCCTAAGCACAAGTCATTCCCTTTATGCCTTTAATACATTACAAAACGCAGATCTACAAATAGAATGAAATAATTCTGCATGCAGCGCACCACAAGTTGTTTTCTGAGTGGGTACACTAGTCTATTGGAACATACTTAACCATGAGAAAGGAACAAGACTATGGTTCTACAAACTGTTCAGTAATGTAATTTGGATATTATGCTTTGAGATAAAGGTAGAAATTTATTTCTTTAAATAAATGTCTTATAATTTCTTATAAACCCCACCCGTGTTTTTATTTTTCTCTTCATACCTCGTAAAAATGGAAGGCAAGATTAGCATACACCTTAAATATACAAAAAGATACAAATTCTTTTCAGACAGAGTTCCTTTCTCTGGAATACATGAAACAAGTAACACAAAACTGTATTTGGTAAGAGATCTTCAGGCCGGCTAAAGTAACGAGGTAACAGGCCAATGTCAGACTATGTTACAAGCACTGAAAGCAGAACAATAATTTAAAGTTTCAATACAATTCTTTTTGATAAAATAATTTGATGTATATTTACAGTTTAGTACAATAGAAACGTAAAATTGTAAGGCATAATAATAATAATAATAATTCTTGGCAGACAATGCTATGACACATTCCTTTGTCCAGCAGGTACCAAGTGGCAATACATGTTCAAGCACTTTTTTTGCTTTTGTTTTTTTAACCTTATCTTCACTTGCAACGTAATCTGGCCACCAGGTATGCTATGCTCAGAAACAGCCACACAATCAGTAAATTGGGGCTGAGAGCTAGTAAAGGAATAGAGTAGAGAAGGCTGGGATCTAGTCTGAAATCTCGGATGGGCACCAAGCCACTCAAGTTCTTCTGGGTGACTACCTCCCGTGTTCCAATGCTGTGAAAAGGAAGAAGGTTGGGAGGAGGGAAAATAAAACAGAAAGGAAGACGGACATGCAAATGAATGGATAAAAGGAGATGGCAACACAAGGTGGTCAAGAAAATGAAAAAACATGGAAGAAAGCGCAAAAAAACCAGAAGATGAAGTAAAGAAAGAGTGGGAAAACGTCTCAAAAATATGTATCAGCACAATTACAGAAATAAGGAGAGGGAAAGAGAATAAAAGAGAAAAATAAGAAGTACTGTAGTCTACTGAAAATAAACACATGTAGGTTGAACATAAATGGTTTTCCATGTTCATTCTTTCAGATAACCACGCAATAATATCCCATGCTGCTCTGCCATGCTTCCGCATGCTGCAAAGAAGCAGAGCTCTGAAAAGCAAGCTGAACATGAATAACCATTGTAGTATTTGACCCTTTCAAACATCTTTCCATGTAGGCTGCAGTGAAATAATTTAACCTCTTAACTACCTGCTCCATATGTAAACAGAAGCCCCACACCACCCACTTATTTTTCTGCTTCCACATGAATTCAAGTGTGATATCAATACGCTTTCCAAAACGCGTGTTTCTGAAGTGCCTCAATATATGCGCGTGAAGGCAAGACGTGCTGCACAGCCCACCTCATTATGCCCCCTCTGCTTGCATTGCTTTGAGCACAGAAGGCCTTTAGTGGAGAACACCTCTTCAGGTCACCTGAGGCTTTGTAGTGTGGTGTTTCATTTTGGAGCACTCTTACACCCTGTGCAGTCCAACCCTATTTTTAGCTTACAAAGCAACCACTAAATGTGACCTGTGAGCCTGATCCTGTTCGAACAAGTGCACTCACACCATCCGTAAAAGGTGATAGGTAACCTTGCTGGTCACGTAGCAAGGTTAGGTAACCAACAGACAATGTCTTGGAGGACATCAGAGATACTCTGGAGGTGGTGAAAGAGAAAAATAGCCTTCAGATGCTGGCGACACTTCAAGTCAAATGGAATTAGGTGGGCAGGGAACTAAGCCAACTGTATTTCTGATCTGGATTAATACATCGAAATTGGTGATCAAAATACGTTTTCACTCCTCATGCCTACACTGGATAAGGGCAGATCGAGTCTGTGATGCCTGCAAATCCCAATTATCTTTGTAGTGGCGGGGGAGGAGGGAGAGATAAGTACCTTTGAGAAGAACTCACAATCACACATGGCACTGGAAAGGGCAAGTAGGATACACAGCAATATCCAGACTTGCCTCATTTCCACCCTGAGAGAGGAGCAGCCCTGAGACCGCACTGAACTGCAGTGTAGGTTTGAGTTTTCTCCATCAGCCGATACCAAATGCCCACCGAATCTGGATAAAAGGAGCACCTGAGCTCAAGGCTGACCTGAGGACTGGACTTAGAAGTCAGTGCAGCTGCAGTCTCCCATGTATTTGAAAAGCAAGTAGTCCCTCCTGCCTGGGCTACTGGTGAATAATGAGCACAAACAGGAATGTATCTGGTACAGGTAAGAAAAAGCAAATGTATTTGTTGACAATTGCCTGGGCATAAATATGCACTGAAAGGTATTCAAAACATAGAAAGGCCTCTGAAGGAGATGGTGAGTGAATATTAAGTGAACTGGAGCATGATCTGTGAGCAGAAAGATAATGTTGACTGGGAAGTGGTATATAAAGGCTCAACAACATAGTCTCGAGGAAGAAAAGTGTTTTAGGATATAGTTAAGGAAGTAAAACAATGGGGAGGGAAAGAAGGAAGAAGGCTCAAGATGGTAAGATGACATTATGAAAAACACATGCCACGTCTCTGTCATTAAAAATTAGTATCAAGCTACTCAATTTTACATAAAGACATACACACAGACACATACAGTGGGAATGCAAGCAAGAGCTGGAAAGTGCTTGCCCTGTCACTGTTGGCCCATGTAGATGCTTCCGTCCAAGGGGTGAAAAGTCACCTTTTGGAAATACCAAATACACCAAATTGTACACAAGTGTCTCGCATCAAAACATTCACTGGCAGACTACCTCTAGGAGAGGACCAGGGTAAAGACGCAAAGCAAATTCCCTGCTAATCCAGCTTGCATATGGGAACCCTCTCTCTGAGGAGAGGCCAGGGCTGCCCTGTGCCGGACACAGCCAGTCCCCGCCGGCTCCAGCGGACCCACCACAGGGTATGGCTGAGCCCCTCAGCCATGGTGGTGGTGCCTTGGGGAAGGCGCCTGTAAAAAAAGGCAAAACACTGCATGGTAGTGAGGAGTGACAGGAAAAGACGTGAGAAACAGCTCTGCAAGCCCCAAAGTCAGAGAAGAAGGAGAGGAGGTGCTGCAGGTGCCAGAGCAGGGAATCCCCTGCAGCTGTGAAGAAGACCATGGTGGAGCAGATATCCACACTGCAGCCCATGGAGGACCCCATGGTGGAGCAGGTGAACATTTCCTGAAGGAAACTGGAGCCATGGAGAATGCATGCAGAAGCAGGTTTATTCTGAAAGACTGTGGCCCGTGGGAAGGACCCACACTGGAGTGGGGGAAAAGTGCAAGGAAGAAGGAGCAGCAGAGAGGAGCTGTTATGGACTGACCACAAACCCCCGTTCCCCATCCCCCGTGCACTGCTCAGTGCGGGGAGGAGGCAGAGGAGCTGCAAATAAAGGAGTGAAGTACTTGGGGCTGGGAAAAAAGAGGTTGTGGACAGAAGGTATTTTAATTTTTGTCTCTGTTTCTTACCATCTAAATCTATTTGCAACAAATTAATTTTCTTGAAGTTGAGTCTGTTTTGCCTGTTGCAGTAACTGGCAAGTGATCTCCCTCTCTTTATCTCAACCCATGAGATTTTTCATCGTCTCTTCTCCCCCTGTCCTCTTGAGGAGGGGGAGTGAGAGAGCATCTGGGTGGGTGTGTGGCAGGTGGCCACGGTCAACCCACCACAATTTTATTCTTAAAGCAGGTCAATCGGTGAAGAAATCCAACCAAACGTTTTATGGGTGTTTTATTGCAGTGAGTGGTCATATCCAAACATGACTGTCAGGG
The DNA here is from genome assembly GCA_013400535.1 of Scopus umbretta. Classification (NCBI taxonomy): domain Eukaryota; kingdom Metazoa; phylum Chordata; class Aves; order Pelecaniformes; family Scopidae; genus Scopus; species Scopus umbretta. The sequence continues at coordinate 52,952 of VZTL01064845.1, forward strand.
CTCTGTTACGTAGTCATTTTAGTCAGCACCATGGCAGCTAGAAGAGATTACTTTCCTCACCCCACTTCCAGCTGCTTTTCAAGAGCCCCTATCAGAGACACCTCTTCTCTGTTGGCTGAGCAGCCTGTGTCGTAACTTCCTAGTTGGTTTAATGAAAATGAGCTGGGCTACCGTAAATGTGTAAAGGATTTTGCTACCCAGGCTAATTTTGACTGAAACTGGATTAGACCATATTCACAGAAACAGCTGCACCAGTGTATCTGACAGGACAGTAATTTGGTAGAAGGAAGGAGGGCAGGGAGACACAGGTCTAGCGGGGAGTGTTGGCACTGCTGCAGATGGAAGAGGCTATGTGATCCAGTTGAACTTTGAGTCTTGAGCTGCCTTTATTGGCCAGGTAGTCATTTGCTCTGTAGCTCGGACTTCCAGACATAACATCATGATTTTACTATTTGTAGGCTGTGAGTTACCATGTATTTGATTTGGGATGGGAAAAGACTTATTTACTAAAAGTGAGTTTACTGTAATAGGATATTTGTTTCTAAGGTATAAGTCACAAACTTGTATCTGTAAATTTCTACAAGAGCTTACAAAGAGCACTCAATGTTCTCTCCCTGATGTCGATGCTCACTGAACATAACTGTCAAAGATACGTAATTATCACATGACTAGGAAGGAAAGGAAGTCCCTGAGGATGAGTAAGTGGGAACTAACACCTCTGAAGACCAACATCACATGGAAGAAGAGGGTGCTTTCTTACTTTTTTAAGAACAGTGTAAGCAAAAACTCTTTTCTTCTCTGGAAAGTTACCAGTAGGGAAGAAATAAAATATTTGACTCCCACAACTTAATAGTGCTTCTTCCCTGCCCTTCCAACTGCCCCAGAAACTTCAAGTCTTCAAGACTGAACCAAACTGAACCAAGCCTTCCTTTTCTAGTACAAGTACACAAATAAAAGATCCAAGTAAAAAGAAAAAGCAAGTTTTCTGAATGCCCTGGAACTAATTTGCAACTCTCTCACTTCCTGTGTCTGTCATCTAGGTCAGGTCATCCTGTCCAGGTTGAAAGGGGTTTGGGTAGAGTTGGAATTCTACATACTTGTTCTGTAATCCTCTCTCTCTCGTTAAGCTCTGTTAATTCTGTGCCATTGTTCCCAAACAGATTTGGCAAATAATTTTAAAAACACAACAGCCTACCCCAAAGAACAATGAGGTGTAAGGAAGAAAGAGTGATGGGCTTGAAGAATGGTCTAATCTTAGTATTGCTTCAGGACTAGTCAGTATTTGTTCTACACAATCTCTCTTATTGAAAGATTTAACAGAAGAAGAGAAAGCCACGTCTTTCACCTGTTAGAGCAAGTCCCTGATGCTGTTAGAACACACTGGCCAAAGATTTTGATTAAATTTGCCCTCAAAAACAAAAAACTTGTAGGTCAACATAAAGCAACGTGTTTCTTCGGTCAATATTTCATCTGATCCTGTGTCATATTAAACTGATAGTAGGTCCAAAACAATGTTGTTATTAACCTCTGTCTCTACTGTGTTCATGACTGCATTAAAAAAACAAAAACAAAAAACTTGGTAGCTAATTTAAAGAAAATAACAAATTCCTAGTATTATACTCGTTCAGTTTTTATTCTTACTAAATAAACAACTATGCAACAAAGCTTTTTTCTTTCAGATGTCTAAGTTGACAAGTTGCATAATTTTAATAGAGATATTTGAGAGCCACTTAGCTTCATTTTAAGTTAATGACTTCTCCCTCAAAAAGCTGTTCCAAGTTTTGTTTCTAATACCAAGGTTTAACTACTCTCTGAATACAGTTTTCATGTACTGTACTAACTCTGTAACAATACAGAAAAAATGCAGCAAAAAAGTGAAAATAAAAAAGTCCAGTGACATCCAATTAGATGTAGATACAAACCCCAAATTATTAGTGTAAGAGGCTGCAAGTGTTATTACACAAGACATTTTCCTTCTAGGAAACTGAAGAGTAAGAAAGGGTCAAACAGCAAAAACATACAGAAAGGATAAGAGAATTAAACACTCTAAAGAATTTGGTGAGAAGACACACAGTACAGTACATTCAGTAAGAGTGAATGTTGAAAAACAGGACTGAACAGCATTGTTGAACTACATTGATAAAGACTAAAGCTATATTTCTTATCCTTTCTTTTGGTATGTGAGTTACGGAGTTTTCCAGCAGTGCTTGAAACAAGGCATTGAACAACAGTAAACAGATTTTCTTTTTTTTTTTTTTTTAGGAAAGTATGTAATTCTGCAAACATCTCTGCTGCTTCAGAATACAGAACATCATTATATTGATAAGACAACAGCACACTGACACATTGTGATGAAATTTGGTTGCTGTATTGTGAAACACTCACAGTGACATTTTGCCCAGCAAGCAGTGTTTCACTGCTAAAAAATACACATAAGCAAACCAGTGCAAACTGCAAGTGTCTATGTTTCCCAGAACAAAAGACAGGTCATCCCTGAGATATCTGCCTGATCTAGAACTAAGAAGCCCAGTGCTGTGACAGCCAAGGTAACCTCATCATTAAACAACTTTCAAAGAAGCACCAGTTTCCTGTTCTGTAAGCTCAGCATTAATTGAAAACACGTTTGTACATGCTCCTCTGAAAACTCCTGATTCACTCCTAAAAACTAATGCCCATCTGATTCAAAGCTGGTAACAACCAGCTTTCGCATATGCAACTCACTAATACATGCAAGGGAGGGATGAATTCTAGCAGCCAGTTTTGCAGTTTTCTGGGTTTATTTTACTTCTTTTTCCTCTCGACAGAAACAGAGACTACCGCTCCTCTGCAGTTTGCATGGTTCCTCATTCAGGAATAAGTGACGCAGTCAAACTCTTACCTCCTCATACACTCCAGAGCCTGGGTGAAGACCTGTGGAGCCATTCCATGTTCATGCTGTAGGATCAAACACTGCTCTAGGGTGACCGACATGGCAGTCCTATCCTTGGCACTTTTACAGCTTGTAAATCGAACACCATTTAGTCTGCGGCATATCTAGAAATAGGATATACAATTCATCATTCCTTCTTTGTGCATAACCTGTCAGAGAACACACCTGTGCTTCTCCTTAGAGAGATGCAAATGTTGTGTAGGACTTTGATGTCAAAAGTTGTCATCGTTGAGAGAGCAAAACTTTGTTACATGAGTTGTAGGGAAAATACTGATGTGGGAAATACATTTTATCTCCCCATGTCTCATTCTAGAGGAGGTTTAACCTGGCAGCATTTCCAAGCTACACGCAAGCAAATAAAGAAATTCAATCGTAGCAGTAATAACAAAGGGGAAAATACATATGGATACAGAAAATCAACTGAACTGTACTGTGCAGAGATGCTTAGATTAATAAATACCTCAGCAGCTTGCCAAAGGATGTCAACATTCTTATTTTTCCTTGCATGTACATTTTGTCCCAGAAATCTTAACAGTTCAGGCAGGCACGTCTGACTACGAGATCGAGGTAGACCTATAAACCAAACAAAACCAACTCCACTTATTTATCTGTATTCAACACTTTTATAAAGATAAGTTACATGGAAAGTGTTTCTATATGCAAACACAATCATGTTTTCTTGAAACTATCAAAGCTTACAACAAATAATCCAATTCTGAATTACTTAGTACCATCAACAAAACAAACTCAAGTTTAATTAAACTTACCTGGAAATATACATTCAGGTTATTTAAAACTTCAGGGGCTCATAATCTGATAGCAATATAATAACAGAGTGAACAAATGGAGCAAGATTGGTATAGTACCTTCGTTTGTGTGTCACAGACATATTTGCTTTCACACGCTATTCAGAACTGTATATAAACGTGTAACTGCCTGTATTATCAGCCCTCAGGGGTGACAGGATATCATGCATGTCTCTACAGAAACCCCAAAGATATAATTTTATATTCTGCTCACATTTTGAATTTTAAATTTGCAAGCTGGCCAGTTTTCAGTTAGAAACACTGTTTCTGATAGGACAATGCACTCCCATGATCTGTTTATTAATATTTCACTAAGCGGAAATAAATCAGTTGAAATTTTTCAATATGTCAGAATGCCTTCAATAGTCATCTTATGTGTTCAAAGTGTTACATATCATCTCTTACACACGTAGCAAGATACTCAAAGACAATCAACAAGTATTAAACAGGTTGTCTTTTTTTTTTTTTTTTAAAGGGGTAACTACAGAGGACACCAACTAAGGGTGTGACTAGATAAATAAGGCGGCATGCACTGTTAAAAAATGACTATGTGACAAAAAGAACCCCACATGGGTGATATATGAGGTTTTATTTTTGGACCACATTTCTTCTTACAGCAAATAGCATGTTAGCAATATTGTGTCTATCCTGGTCTGCTTGAACCCTACACCTAGAAAGAAAGTCATACTAATACCTTTAAACAAAAAGAGGGCACAAACCATCTCCCCAGGTATTTCTAAAGACAAGGAGAGCTAATGAAGCTAAAGCAGTAATTAATTTCTTAGAAATTCTGCAGTGCTTAGAATTAAGAACACAGGGACAAGGACAGTGGATCAGGAGTCAACTTCCCTTGTGTATTGTTCTTGAAGGGAACATTTCCTACAAGCTGCCAGCAGATACTTCACTGTGTGTCTTGTCCCCTAGAATGATCTGTTTGCTTTTCCTTTTACCTATACTTACCACAGACTACACCACTGTCTGGTCATAATAACTACCTGTTTTACAGTTAAATGTAAAATGTTATTCTCTCTTGACAAGGGTTCATGGAAAAGTATGTTTCACTTTGTATGTCCTAAATATCACCACAGAAGAGGTACAAAACACACCCTTAGACCTTCCTTATGACAAGCACAGTCCCAGGTTAGTCTCAAGCTTTTCACAGAGCATCTCTAACACATCTGCTGGAACATCCGCAATATTCTTTTCACACTTCTAATAAAAACTTTTGCTTGATGTTTATAACCACAAACCATTTTGTCCAAACTGGACTGCAAAACCAGGTACAATATATCTGCATTTACTCAGGACAAACAGTGAAGCAGAAGAAAGTTTTGGCAGAGGACAGATTTTCTCCCTTTGTAGTGTTCATTTCATGTGGCAGGGATCAGTGTAATGACAAGTAATCAGAGTAAGGGAAAAAAGGCAGGTGGACAAAAGACTATTTCATTTTCTTTCACTGTTAAGGTGCATGTTAGTGCCACGTGTTCAACACTGCACACTAACCTTATTCACAACTTCAAGTTACTTTAAGAAAAACCTCTCGTATAAGGAGTAAGTGTTACTGGTAAATGAGAAACTCAAGGTTGTGGCACCAATGGTCTTTAAAAATAGAGGAGAGTAAGTATAAAGTTAAAACAAAGTTCAAAAAACATGAAAAGAGAAGGAACACGTCAGGACAGAAAACAGACTGCACGATAAAAAAAAGTTTCAGGAAAAAAAGCACAAGCTAAAAGATGGTTGGATCAATACAAGAGGTTTGGGGACAAGGGAAGAGACAAGTCAAAAAGAAGTGAGTAAAATCTAAGAAGAGAGGAAGGAGCTGAATGGGAACTATCATTATGGAAGACTATGGACAGATACATGAAGTAAAGGGCAGAAAAGCAGAACAAAAATCACTTTACATTGATTAACTTTTGAACTTTACAAGAAAGTCTGATGCTAGACTATTATGTAATAAAAACATTTTTTTTGCAGCCAGAATTTCAGAGAAATAATTATGGAGGATTATGAACTCCTGGAAAAGGGAAACAGCTTCTGCTCTCAACTGCATAAAAAAAAAATCCAGGGTAACTGAAAGTACAATAACATATAACAGACAGAATTCTTACTGTTCTGTTGCACATTGCTGCATTTGTATTTCTGCAATAAAACTGCACTGTGGGACCCATGAAATTAGCTTATAAGAGGTTTGATACTAACAATAACAACAAATCAATGAATTTTCACCATTTTTGTCATCACACATAAATAACATTTATGCCACTGCTTCCCCAAAAAACCAGTAACAAGCAAGAAATTTTCCTATATAACCAGTAAAATTCAAGCTTGTAGCTATTGTCTCTCTTCCAGGTGCTAGACTTCTCTGTCGCTGGCTGCAGATGCAACAATTGTAGGAAAGTGCCAAAGGATGAGCAGAGGGAAAGTGATTAAGTTCCTAAAAACTGGCAGTTGCTCTCTGTGCAAGTTATCATAAGTACAGAGAACATGCCCAAAAACTGCACATAAAAGTGCTGCTGCTATGACCTCTCACTTTTGTGCCTTCCCATCACAGCAATCTAACTGCCTAGCTGCATGTTTATACAGAACATAATGCCACTTAGAAAGAGTGGCAAACTAAATTATAAAAGGAAAGTTAATCAGACTGACCTTTAAACCTCTTGAATCTGCTCTACTTAGTACTAATGTACTAAAACAGAGTTGTGTAATTTCTTGGAGGTTACTAACGCTGGTATATTATCAAAATTTAAACAACTAACATGAAGCAAACTGAAAAAAAAAATCAGCCTGAATAGTGCTGTTCAACCAAGTTTACCATTAATTACCAAATACTCACAATCATCAGGCAAAACTTCCTTGAACTGCTCAAAATATGAATTCAATCGCACTAAGCTTTCCATGTTAATCACTTCTTGCAGTGAGGTGTCTCCAAACCTTTAAAAGGTGAAGAAAGGAACAGTTAAGCCCAAGGTAAAAGGTTTCACCTCTTCTTCGAAGCAGCTGCACTTGGCAATACGACTACCAGAAAACAGTTTAAATATTCATCCCATGAAATTCCTAACAATTCAAATGCAGAGTAAAGTGTAACAGAGAAGTGTTGTAGTGATTCATTACAGAAAAAAAAAATATATGAGTGTGAGGGGAAAAGTGAGAAGGAAGGTGAAAGAAAAATCTTGTAGGAATTAGTACTTAAAATTCTTTGACTTTTGTGTCTCTCTTTCAATACTAAATGCCCATCTGGTAAATCATTTTGCCAAAATTCAAACTTTTAACAATGGCTTTATTAGTTTAATTCATAAGCTAATAATAACCATAACATCAGTAGATAGGACTGAGAACTTTGACTTCAGACATGTAAATGAGAAATATGGATCCAGGAGTAATAAACCATGAATGTAATAAATAGTCAACAATGCCATGATTCATCTCATCTAACTATATCTACATACATATTTATGCACAGACAATGTTGACATTTGTAACCATACTAGTCCCCTTGGGCTCCCTTTATAGGCAACAGAGGACAACAGTCACTGCTGGAATGCCTTTGTTAGATTTTTTTTCTAGTTTTCCACCATCATACTGCACACTCCACTCGGGCACCAAGGCTGCTGTCACACCACGCATGTGCCTGACTTCACTAGAGTTCTCCACTAGAGCAGTGCTCTGTCAATGTATTCTTTACAGGATATGGCCGTAGGGCAGGTCTGGTGGCTCTTCCAAAACTGAACAGTTTTCCTAGCAAATATGATTACATAATTATATTTTTCAGCTTTACAAGAACAGTGTTGCATTACCTAAGTACTGAAACAATATGTCAAAACAAAGGTCCATCTAGCCTATTATCCTGGGTTTTGATAGTGGCCAGAAGAGGGAGTCTAGGGGAGAATGCAAAACCAAGAAGGCAAATACACAGTGATATTCAGAATGATGTCTCAGCCTTTAGTGATCTGTCACTCACAGAGGTCTCAAGTCGCAAGCAGCACCTCTGTGTTAAATAGCACGTAATAGATCTCCTCTCCATAAATTCACTTCTGAACCACGTAAACCTGCACTAGACTCAAAGCTATGAGGTAAGGAGCTCCACAGCTATGTGCCATATGAAGAAGGACCTAATTTTGTTTGTTTTGCATTTGACAGCTTCATTTAGTATTCTCTTGTTCGTGTGTTGGAGAAACTGAATCGCTGTTAGTAATGAAACAGTGCAACTCCACAGAGACATACTTCCACCGGAACAGGAGATTGCTGAACTGCCATTAAGATTGAGCTTGCATGACTGAATACATACTTCTCTGCTAGGGTTTGCTGCTCATTGATTCCCACATTGAAAAGAACAGGCTGAACCCTCAGTAACATGCCACTTTGAATCTCTCGCGGCAACAAATCAAACAAGGCGCTTGGCAAAGGGATCCTCACATTAAATCCATCACTGAAAATAAATAAACAGCTGTTAGACATAAACATCAAAAAGCTACATTCCCAGAAAGTGTTATTTATGTAGAGAGGGATAACATCTATAACACAACTGTAACACAACTAACACAACTATTAACAAATAAGTATCCGTCAAAACTGAGGACTTTAAGGAACTGCCACAGCTTGCTCCTAATCAGAAAAGCTATTCTACTTCAAAGAGAAACCTGCAACAACCTGTAATGTTGATTTCACATCATCACAGACGTTTCAATCAGATCTGCCAATTTCCTGACAAAAGCTGATTTTGCTCTGCTCATTAATACTGCAGCTCTTGTACAACTTGGGTAGAAAAAGCCAAATTTTGGCATGTCCTCATCAAGAGTAAAGTATATTTGATTTTAAAGCGATAAAGGCTAGTGATGACGCACATGCATAAAAGGATACATTTTTGGATACAGTAAGTAGTACTGACATTTCTGGGCAGAAGGATAGAGGCAATGATAGTAGCGACCCAAGCATAAATTGAAGGGGGAGCTAACAGCAGCACTGACACAACACTTATGACTCAGACCTACAAGCTGCTCCTGCAGCACAACAGGATTACCTTGGATCAGCTGAGCTACAGCAAAGAGCACTGTGTATGCTTTATCTCATGGCAAACGTGGCAAGGTAACGCAACTTATCTTTCCCGTAACATCAGTGCAG
>VZTL01064847.1:0-29463 GCA_013400535.1 Scopus umbretta
TTTTGTTTAATTTTTTTTTCCCCGGCAACCACAAATTAGAAACGGCACTGCTAAAAATCACTGGTCTATCCACAAATTTTAATTAAAACCTAAATAAATCATTTTCATCGCTGCACTTGCATATAAACAATGAGGGAGATGGCACACTTACAGCAGCTTGTCAGCGTTTGGTGACTAATGAGTCGCTGTGAAAATACAATCTGAAGGGCCAGAATTGAAAGCAGATTCCTCAGCTAACGAAGGGCACATGCGACCCCGCCGTGGCCATCACGGCAGAAGGCATCGAAACCACCTCTCGGGGCTGGAGTGGGGAAGGAAAAATTTTGTTAAGGCTGGCAGGACGAGTCTTTATTAAATAAAACGCGGCGCTGTAATGCGATATTGCAGCTGCAGCCTTTTCACCACGCTATGGAGTAATGTTTTCCCCTATCCTTGCAGCAAACAATAACCATATGTTGGATTTGTTACCAAATGTTTATTTTATTTCTTCATTAGTACACAACGAGGACTTGGAAAAAAGAGATTCTCTTTCTCCAAGCGCTCGGGCAGAGTTTTTAACCAGGGACCCAGGTATCTCACGCAGAAGCGCTCACGCCGCTGCCCAATGCCTGCTTGCAGCGGGTGCTGTTTGACCTTGCTCTTTGCTGTGCGTTAGCGCGTGTCCCCGTTGCACCCCCTGATCCAGGGGTCCCCGTTGGGGACGTCCAGCGTGTGCAGGAGCAGAGGAGCCGGGATGGGTGCGGCAAATTGTGTTGCTCCTCCCGCTCTGGGGCACCGGCCACAGCACTGTCGGGAGGAAGGCCAAGTGAGATGCTAAAGTTAAACAAACTCTTCTCCTGTGTCACAAACTCTCCCTGTTTGAAGGGCCAGGCAGCACCAGGGCCGGGGGGACAAGCAGGTGTTTGGTGCAGCAGAAGAGAGTTTCTGGTTGCACGCCGGAGCAGAGACCTCAGCCACCCACCCGCTGGTGAAGCCCACGAGCTGCTGATGTCCAGCACAAATGGAAACCCTGAGGTCCCGGTCAGCTGTGGCTCTCACAAAGCCTCTGAACTAAATACCAGTTTTACAAAGTAGCCTTCCCCTTTCTAAAAGCAACGGCCTTGGCCAAGCTCTGTTCAGGGCGCTCGGGCTCTGCCTGCAGCCACAGCCGCTGGAGGAGCCCATGGGATGTCGCTGGTGCCTTCGGGGACCATCTCCAAGTGGTGATCCTCAGGCAGAGGGGCCATCAATGGCATGATGGGCTTGGGCATGGCTGTGCTCCACCGCAGAGCTGCTGCCCTGCGTGGATCCCCCCCATACTCCACATGGACCCTTCCTGCATGGACTCCCTCATCCCTGCACGGGCTCCATCCTCCCCTCATCCTTGCATGGACCACCTCCTGCCTGCATGGACCATCTCCTCCATGCACAGACCAGCAAACCCCCTATGGGAGAGTGTCCCTCCCATTCATGTTTCAACCAGTAAGTTTCCACAAATGCTTTGAGTTTGACAAAACTCCGTTTTCTTAGGGAACAGTTTCTCCACCGAACATTTAAGGCAGACCAAAGTTTCAAAGTGTGGGATTTTCCCCCCCAAGGGACTGCGAGTCTCCAGGCAAGAGCTGCATCTCCCACACATGCATGCAGTGAGGAGCTGCAGTTCCTCAGAAACACCCAACAGCACAACGCTCACCACAGCCCAGCACGTGCCAGCAGCCCCGAGAGCTGCAGCAAAGGATTTCCAGCAAAGACCAAAGAATTGTCTTGCTCCCAAAATACCCAAGAACAATGCTATTTCTACCAAGAATGATGCTGTTACCACCAAGAATGTTGCTATTTCCACCAAGAATGATGCTATTTCCACCCAAGAAGGATGCTATTTCTTTTTGGGGGTGATGGCAACACACCCCAGAGCATCCCAAGCAAAGAAATGCCTGGAAACAGGGGCTGGGCCTCCTTGCTCGCCCTTGCTTTTTGGTTTTGTTTCCCGCCCCCCCCCCCAAAGCAGCCTCATGAAAAGAAAGAAAAATATTATGTTGTGTGTGTTGCTTCTGCAATTCAAACCCTGGTCTTGACAGGAAGAAAATTAAAAAAAAAACAAAAAAGAAGAAAAAAAATCAAACTGCTCCCAACTGCAGCACATGCTCATGGAAAGAAGATGTGGTGCACATGAGGCTGTCCCAGGGAGAAAGTTTGCTAAAAATAACATATGCAGATTATGTACATAAAATGTCATGAAATATCAGCACATAAAACCGTGTGGTAGTTCAGGCTGTTGCAATTACAGCTCAAATGTGCCAGATGAAGGACACTCAGCATTTGGTGCGTCTGCAGTGGGAGCCAGGCGTGGGGCCAGCTCCTCTCTCCAGCCATTGCTCGAGGCACTGGGACTACGGCTGGCCTCGCTGTGCAGAGCCAAGACCCTGCGAAAATATAGGGGGTCAGGGCTTGTTATTATTTTCTGGCTAAGGAGGGACAGGGATAGCCCAGTCTGCCCCTGAAGCCCTTGCACCTGCGAAGGGTCCGTTCTCAGGGGCTGGGTTGGGGGCTGCTCCATCCACCAGGAGCAAACCTGAGCACAGCCGTAGTGGAGCTGCCAGAAACACCCAGACTGGAGGATTTCCAGTTGTTGCAGTTCACCTGGGCACAGGATGGGGCTGCAGCTGGTGAGCCAGACCTCCGCTTGGAAAGCAAATCTCAAAAAGAGATGATTTTTTTAGCCAGAGCATCATTCATCCTGGGTGAAGCAGGCCCCTACCAATTACTTTGCCAGAGGAAAGATCCTGCTAACTAATTTTGCTTGAGTATGGGAGGATCTCAATGCACTTTGAGGCACTAATGAGGCCTGCCAGAGCCCCCTGAGGTCCTTCAGGGTGGCATTATAAGGCAGCTGACATTTTCTGCTCTCCTTCCTTAGTCTTCTGGCTGTGATATAAATTTTCCTTGAGTTCTGCTTTTGTTATTTGCATGCATCTACACACTGTTTGTTTTTACATGGTGACCTACATAACTCATTTTAATACGTATTGAGGAGTCAGGGTTGGGCTGGAGAAGTGTTGGGGGGGAGGCAGAGGCTCCAGCTGCAAGGAAGCCATAGTTTCTGTATTTTGGGAGAGGACAACAGGGACAATGGCATCCCTTCCCCTTGCTGTCCTGCTGGAGCCCTCCATACTGGCAGGAATGGTGTTGGGCTCTTTCCACTTGTGACCGAAACCATGGATGAACTCTTCTTAACTGTCAATTTTAATAAAATATTAATTTTTAAATTTAATTTCTGGCCCCTCTGTTCTCTTCATTGTTGCTCCTTGTGAGATAATAGCTCTTGTTAGCAGAACCACCGGGATGGTCCGGGAGCCCCTCTACCATGAGAAATGTGGCGGGGGGATCCTTCAGGCCACATACTTCCACATATATGGGAATATATATTTTGTTTTGCAATTTGTCCTCACATAAAAGCTGTCAGGACATGCTGCTGCTGCCCCTGTGGCGAGCCTGACCCCAGGTCACCGCTTCTGCCTCTTCTTCACTTAATATTAAATATTAGTAATTAAATATTAATAAATATTTAAGTAAAATGGAGTTGGCTCTGATTTGGGAAAACCGTAAGTTATCGAATAAAGCCAGGAGGGTGCAGGGACACCCTGCCTGGAGGAGGCATGTCCCCCCAAGGGCACTTTGCCTTGCTCACAGCCTGGCTTTGGGAGCGTCCCCCTCAGCACCACGTGGGTATTTGGGCCGAGACCTCCCCAGGCGTCTCAGTGGTGCCCGGTGCGGATGGGGAGCCAGCCTGTGCCCTCCCGATGGGTACCAGTACCCCCCAGCCCTTATGAACTATAATATTCTCTCAAGTTATCCATGTAACACATTTTAATCACTTTTCTAGCAAATAAAGCTTTTACCCAGCTAGTCGGACAGAATTACATCACTTTACAGCAGATTTTTATTTCTCCCCCCCCCCCTCCCAAGGATACTTATAATTTCAGCAAACGCACGCTGTTCAGCGGCTGCGGGGTGAGCAAGGCCCTTTGTATGGCACAGCGAAAAGCACCGTGATTCATGGCTTTCTCATTATTTTGTCCTTTTGCTGGATATCGCCATGGATTTTTCTTTTCCTTTTCTTTCTTTCTTTCCAGTCTGCTTGAAAGGAGCTGGTGGAAGGAGAGGAATATTCATCTCCCAAGTTTGCTCACGTGGCCGGCGGCGGCTCGGCAAACTTTTCTCGCCGCCGTCCCCACGTGCAGTACGGTGTGTGCCGGCACGGCGGCGCTTGGCAACCCCGGCGCCGGGACAGCCGCGTGAGGAATGACACTCTTTGTTTGCTCCACGTCCAGCTATTTGTCACTGGCCATTTTGCCTCCAAAGCTTTAATATTTAATGAGATCCGGGCTGGCCGGGCGCTGTGCAGCCATGGCCGGGTGCTGCGGCTCCCTTTCCTGCAGCACAGGGAAGGCTGTCGAGGCAGGGGGGTGGGGAGCGAGTTGTGTACTGTGGCAGATGGGATTCTTTTTATTTCGATTGATTTTCAGTTAATAACTTTTAACCTCCTGAACTGAGGTGGCTGCCAACGGGGCTCGTGCAGGGAGCGATGCGGGGACAGCCTGGACAACAGTGGTGGCTCGGCCAGGCAGCACCGGCACCTCTCGGCCCGGCCAGGGATGCCAAGGGGACCCCAAAGAGGAGGTTTGTGGCTTGAGGAACACCCTGACTGGGCACACAGTGGTTATTTATTTAGGGAACATGCATCCTAGCGGGGAACCCACCGCCCCCCCTTGCCCCATCCCCAGGGGTGCCAAGCAGCCTCAGTTTCTCCACACAGGTAAATGGGTTGATTTTCCTTATTAAAAAAGGACAGGAGGGACAATACAAAGATCCCACGTGTAAATCTTCCTGAAGGTCCCCTCTTCCCTTAGCACCCCATGCTGGAGCCCTCTCCTAAGCCATTTGGATAAAGGAAAAGCCATTTTCCCAGCATTTTCTCAGCTGGGATGCTTCCCCAGTTGAGCGCCCATGTCATTAGGCTGTGACCCCCACCTTTACGGGTGAGCCTGTGCCGCAGGGCAAGAGCTGCTGGATGCAGCAACATTTGCACCCGATGCCGTTGGAAATGCTGACTGCCCTTGCTATGGGGCAGGCAGAGGGGCGACAGCAGTGTGAAACTTTGCAACCTGATGATATTTGCAAAGCTGCAGCAGCGTGGGCAGTCCTGCGCAGACGGGAGCCTCCAGGCTTCCCGCTAAAGGAAAGGAAATTTCTCATCATTTCAGCTCTAGATGCAAAGCTTGAAAATGCATGCTCTGGAGCCAGGAGACAAAGGAAAATCAGACAAAATATACTTCTGAAAAGGATTTTGAGGTGAGACTCACGACTTTTTAATGGACCGGACTGATTTAACTCCCTTTGTGTCACTGCTGGCTAGTGCAGCTCCAGCTTCTTGCTGTCCAGTTAAGCCAAGGGTCCTTCCCCACTGCCACAGGACGCTGCCCTAGACAATCTCCCATGGTTAGGCTACAGGGAAAGGTAAGGCATTCCCTGGACGTGTGAAACACTATATAATGCAGCCAGGAATATGCTTGAACTCTTGATGCCAGCAGTTCGACATCGTGCTGTTACACCCATCTCAGATATTTCATTCCCTTTCTAAGCCCTCATCATGAGACAGACCAGCGGAGGCACGGCTGGTTCATGATTTGGGGGATTTCTTCTTGGATGGTACACTGGAAAGGGACTTGAAAGGCTGCTACATCACTGTGCTGGAAGAGGACCATGGGGCATGAGCAACCTGGAAGAGGTTGGTTTGGCCATCCAGCTCCAAAACAAGGCCGGGCGTCATGGCAGGCTTACCTCCCCGCTGCGTGGAAGTGAGAATGTGAACAGAGCTCGCAAAAGCCACAGTCTAAGTCACCCCCATGCACACCCCTTCAAAACCAGTTGCTTCAAACAAACACCGCTCTAGGAAAACAGCTGGTTGAGATACCCAGAGGTTTTGGGTGCTAGAGGCAGTTGGCCTTCATCTTTCTCATTACATGCACAAAATGGATTGCTATCTTCCATCCACTAGATACACTGTCTTTGTTCGCTGCTGTCGGCACAATAGCTTTTAAGGATAGTCTCATCTTTGTTCACCTAGAAGAAAGTAATTGGTCAAATTTAATTCAAAGAGAGATCAATTAGAAAAGGTTGTGATAGACAGTTAGGTCACCAGCAACTCCTATAAATCGCGGGTAGAATTTCCTCCTTTGCCATATACCAGTTTGATGTAGGAAATGGCTCATTTGCAAGCTAAAGGTTTAATTAGGAGAAAAAAAAGGTCAGCAGAGATCAGATGTGAATTGCAAAGTGCTAAAGAAGTTTACTGCAGCAACGTATTTATTGAGAGCCATGCTATAGATCTGCTCCCTCTCTGCCCAGAATGCTAATAGCACCCCTTTGAATTCTTCCTATCAACAGAAAAATCATCGATAATACATGGGATGCTTTAAAACTGTTTGGCACCCACTTTCTTTTTATGATAATCAAAGGGCTTTGCTAAGACCCAGAGACTCCCTTACCCATCTCGTTAATTGTGGATCCTGCTTTCCAGGTCAGGTTTCCAGAATGTGACACCCTTCGGGTCGCTGTTTCCTCTCCCATCCATTGCAATATGAGCTTTGCAGAGGGTATTTATTGCTCCTTCTCATCAGGGACATGGTCACGATGTAAATTGTGCCAGAAGTACCAATACGGTGAAAATTCATCGTGTTTCTTCCTCACCTCACTGTATTCTGGGTGGGTTTAATGGGCGTACAAACTGCAGAAAGAGTTCTGTACAAGCTCTCGTAAAAGCAATGGGAGCAACAGGAACATGATTACACAAGGTTTTAGCTTGTCGGCAAGAGTGAGCTGGCCCAAGGCAGTAGAGCCTAAAGTCAAGCCACGCCATCGATCTCAGCTCCCAGGGTCGCCGCTGGCAGCACTTGTTTCAGTGACCTTTGGGGTCCAGGGGAGAGGTGTCCAGAGGAGGCTCGGTGGCATTTCAGGTGCTACTGGCTCTGTGGGCAGCAGGAGGAACGGCAGCCCCGTGTGTTGCTTCGGACGCTGGGATGTAGCAGACCAACAATACGTTCTGACACACTGCTGCTCCTGCAGACAAGATGGGAAGCATCGTCACTTTATCTGCATCTCCAGGAGCTCCATGAAGGCTCCCTCCTGCTGCCCCCCATTCTCTGTGTCTCCAGGGGGTTCCCACCGGTGGGGATTGGCATCGGTACTCTCGGTGTGGCGGTGCTGTGACTGCCCTTTGCTGGGACCTCGCCAACAGGCACAGATGCAGCTTCCAGACCAATCTGTGCTGCAGCTGTGGCCGGGAAGGGTTCAAGGAGCGCTGCTTCTTGGCGAGAATCATCAGGGGTCCAGGCATCCTGAACTGTCACCAAGAACACCGTGGTTTGGGGATTTATTACCACGGTTTGGGGATTTATTAGGTGTCATATATAACTAATGACTCTGCAATAGCGTATGGCAGGATGAACGCTGCAAAGGTCCAGAGACAGCCACCGAGGTGGAGAAAAATCAAAATGGCACCTGGGCCTGGCTGGGAGAACAAGAACAATTTTTCCAGTCACTTCCATTTGTTCCACTATCACCCAGCCCCACACCCAGTTTGAGGAGGGATCGCAATTTCACTTTAAGCAACACTATACGAAAAAAGACAGATAGCAGATCAGATGGTAAACTGGTGTAATTAAACAGGCAACGCTAATTCCCAGCACCTGAGACTCAAGTCCTCCGTGCAGTGTCGATAACACTAATTTCAATAATTTCGGCAAAGCAAACTGTACGAACAATAGGCGGAGGACAGAGTAGGTTCTTCACTCTTCTGGAGGATCAGAAACTCGCAGCAATTATCAGTCAACAGTTCCAGCTGCCTGGTAAACTGTTAAGACTAAAGTAAACACATCGCAGCTCTGAGGCTGGAAACAGAAGAGCTGTAATTATTTTGAAGTTTAACCATTGCCCCCATCTCCAGATACAGGGAGTGAAACAACGCAGACCCCAACGCATCCAGCTTCCGACAAAGACGTGTGATGCTCCTCATGCAGAAATTCAAGTGTGCTCCTAGGACACTTACAATTCAAGTGCGACATGTATAAAGCATTAACCATTTCCTCCCGATAGCAGACAAAAGCTGTGTTACCTTGGGCAAGCCACGTTCCTATTAAAAAAATCGGCTCCTACGCACCTTGTAAGAGGAGCAAGAGATTCCCTCGTCTTTGCTGAGCGTGTGGGGGAAATTCAGCTGTTCTGACAACCAGATCATGTTTGATATCATCCGAGCTGACTCGATAGAGATGTCAAATGGGAGAAGATAGCAGAAGTCTGCCTCGCAGTTTAATTGGCTTACACTTTTGTATATCCTGTGTTAAAAGTAAGGCCGTCAAAATGCGATTTGGACAAGTGAGTTGCGTGGGGCTTTATCCTGGGCGGTCTCGCAGCCTTCTCAGTGACAAAAACAGTGCGGCTCTGAACACGGGCTGTATAGATGGTTGGATTTATGGAGTATTCATTATTTCAATAGCACTTATTGACTTAGGGTCAAATATCTTTTTCCAACATTTTTTTTATTTAAGGAAAGAGCCCGTATGTCACAATCTCATGCCTCATCTAATTGGATAAGTGTTTCCTTTGTCCTTGAAACCGAAAAGTAGACCGCGTATCCAGGAGCTACAGAATGAAAAAGCATCTGCCTTTGGTATTTGGCATGCCTCAATTAAAAAACCCGCTGCCTGGGCTATAATTTTTTTTTAAGTCTGACCAGAGCACTTCTGCTCAGATTCAAGCGGACAGTTCTGAAGGTTGAGCTAGGGGTATGTCAAAAAAAAAAAAAAAATCCTTTGGAACAATATATAGAACATTGATGCTTTACATACAACAGAAAAGAGGCCCGGCTCCAGCAAAGCCAAGTTCAGAGTCATGCTGGAGGCACGGGAACGGCTTGCGTTCTCGCTCCCCTCCAAGCGTTTCTGTAAGCTCCTACTGGAGCAGAGCTCAGGTCCACTGTCAAGATGTGACTCCCCTCCCTCCCACTCCCACAAATCTAGCGCTCAATATGCACAAAACACTTCCATCTTTAAAAAATAATTGAAAAGGTGCACCCTGAAGTTCACTGGATCGATCCCTCTGAATTATTTTATTTAGAAGACACTTCATTGTGTCAAAGATTTAATGGGGAGGTTACGACGCCCAGCTTTCAGAATGTCAATGCATTAAAACAGAGCGTTGCAGGGAATGTTAAAATCCTCAGTAACGTACACCCAAGCAAAACTGCCACATTTATGAAATATGAAAATTATTATATGGAGTTTAGATAAGACACAGGCTGCTGGGGAAAAGCAGTATAGGGGCCAGAATCCTTCTGCGTGTGCCTTACAAGAAGTGGGATGAAATTTAGCAGCCTCACTATCGACTCTTTCGCCTTTCCCTTACATCCCTTCAAGCGTTCGCTTCCCAAGCTGTATCTTTTGAAATGTGTGTATTTTTACGTGAGCAGTATTTCCCAGCACACTTGATTAAATACTTTCCCTTGTTATTTATTGCCCATTAAACAATGTATCTTCTGCATGTACCTTTGCTGGACAAAAGATCTTTGCTATCAAATGCAGACCTCAGCATGTCTCAGGCCAGAGCCGTTTGCTGCAATGATCTCTACGTAGGGCTGCAGCTGTGAAGCATTGAGAAAACTCCGGCAGCACAGATCAGGGTTCTCTGCGTATTAAGCAGCATTTCTCATATCTGAGAATTACCCTACTTTACTACATTTTACATTTCTTGGTGCATGCGATAAGGTTATAATACAGAAGATGTCCAAAGGTTTTTCTCTCCTTGGGGAATCTCCCTCTTCGGGTGCTGCAGGAACAATTGTGATCCACCAAAGTACGGCTAGGCTGTAGAGTTTCAAGTGAAACGGAAGGGCGGGGGAAGGAATGACAAGTCCTTTTTACTGAAATTCTCTCCCCAAACGGATTTGGCAGAGCCTGGCTCTGCTGATCTTAAAGCAAGGTTTATCATTTGTGCAGGCTGCTGCCTGAAGGGGGAAAAGATCTTTGAAGTTGCTGAATGATGGAAGGGTCTCCCCCCTCCTCTCCCTCACACACATTTTTTAAGGGTGGAGACTGGGAGATGCTCAACTGCCCTGAGTCAGGAAACTACATGACAAATTAAACAATTATGTGTTTGAGTGCTGAGCATCTATTTAGACAGTTCGCATCAAACATGCATTTAGCATGAATTCCACGGGCATTTATATTTTTCCCCGTCACCTGTAATTCTACACTGCATTATTTTACTGCATGTCAAGAGCTCCCCCGGCCCAGTGTCTACACCTTGAAGAGATTTCTTTATCATTTAACTTTATTACAGAAGGGACTGCCTGGACACTGTTGGAGTGACAAGGACTATTTCCTTAATTACTGTACATTGATAATAGCATTTACTCTGGCAGCTCCAGTGCTATTCAATCAAGCAAGATTCAATACAAAAAAGCTGATTTGCCAAAAAAGAGATTAGCATAAGTGCCTACAGTCACATTCTATTTTTGAAGGTAAAGCTACTGTGTCTGTGAGCTTTCTTGTGGGAACTTTATAAAGAGAGATTAATCTAGTTTATCTCCTTCAAAAGATATTTGGGGAAATCACAGAGAGTCACTGTTTAGGCCCTTTTGGTAATCATTTTCTACAAACATGTAAAATGAAGAACTGCACAGAAAGTGCTAATCATCAGGAGGAAGGTATTTTTTTTCTCTTACGTGGACATAGACATTTGTGGTGAAAAAACCTATGTTCCCCAGTTTGCTATTGCTGTTCTTTGTCATTTAATCAAGTGGTGACTCTAGCTGTTGCACTTTAAAATTAAATGCTATTATTTATGGTAGAACTTGTTCTAGTTAAAAATGCAGACCTCAGCACTGTGTACGTTTGTAAGCAGAAGGTTAAGCAGGACATTTTAAATGGTAAAGCAAAGGGCTTAATCAAGGCTGAAGAGCAAAATGCAGTGGGATAACAGATATAGTAAATAGGCATTAATCACCATACAGGCTTAATCCAGGTATTAGGCAGTCCTGGGGCTAATACGAAGACTCACTTACATAAGGACTCATTCTACCAGCCCTTAAGTAAGTGAATAACTTTATTATTGGGAGAAATTTCACCAACGTTAAAGGCCCTTGCAATATCAGGCCTACATGATGTCTTTATAAAATGATCATCACACAATTATTTTGCCTAAGTAAGGAGGCACGTGGAGGTGTCGTTCAAGAAAGGAAAAAATTGAATCCCCAGAGCATAAGGAGCCACTTTTCCATGTGTTTTTTTTTTCCCCCTTGACACTGTCTATTACTGTGACATCAAAATCCGAGCTAAGTACTTCTTGCCAAAGATGGACCAGATAAAATCACGAAGCCAGTATCATCTCATGGCAGACAGCTCACTGTCTTAGTGACAAATTTAGTGACTACAAATCCAGGCTTAGAACATAGTCTTTCCCTAGTCATAATCCAGCACTTGCACACTGGATTTGTGTTTAACTACTGATGAACTAAAATTTCAGTTTCAAGAAGATAATAGGACATCCACAGGTACGAAATCCACTATACAAAAGTTCTTTTATTAGACGCTTGGAAAGATTAAAGTGCTTCCACGTTTAACTTAACATCAAAAATTCTGAATCTTCATACAAACAGACATGTCATACGTACTGACACACCAGCACACAAACCCCAGCCTCCAGTCCAGGGTGGCTTTTGGCATCCTGGTCAAGCTTGCCTTACCTGGCCCTGAAACAGAACAGGCACACTCATGGTAAGCATGACACGACCTAACCTGGGGAAAGGGGAAGGAGATGGAAGCAGGGAATGGGGTAGATGGCCTTGGTTTATCTATTTAAGGAATAGCAAGATGAAAAAAAATCCACAAACCTTTAATTGTGAATGTAGGAGAGGGACAGTGATGTAACTGTTCCCAGGGAACACTATTCTTATTTTGTAGAGGGAGGTGAGCCAAGATACTTAAGCTCTAGAGAACCTTTAACACAGGAAGCTATTTATCATAACAAGCTTGGTTGATACTGCTCCCATACTGAACCAATTAGATTAGCCTATTTCGTCATACTTCATAACTTGGGATGATAGGTTTCCAAGCATGGTACAGTGCAGTAATTGAATTTTGATCAAACACACATGGCCCATAACCCAGTATGTGAAACTTTCAGAACAGTTCACAGCTTTTAAATATCCAGTCAACATGTTGCCAAAAGTACAGGATGTACTTGATGCAAGTGGGAGAGGAGGGGGGAAGCACGAGTCCACGCCGTAACTTGGTACAGCTGTAAAACAAACATTTTTTTGTTCCGATTCTGTTCCTACTTTAGCAAAGGAGCTGGGAGGAAGACAGTGAATGTCAAGTAAGTCGTTTTTCTCCCCAACCCCCACCCCCCCCAGGCACACATTTCCCTTTTAACATTCTTAGATTACCACAACCTTTTAAATTCACTATGCTGTACCTTCATACTGTATTAGACACACCAGCAATTATGTTTGTTAGCATGACACATCCATTGCTTACACTTAGTTAACAAAATAACTTAGAAGTTGCATGCATCGTCCTCTTAATAGGGTTATAATCAATGGGAACATGGAATAAAAGCCCTAAAAATTACCCCCCACCTCTGCATTCCCCAGGCTTCTGCCTCTGCCAACACAATCCATATGGTGGGCAGTCTCGTCAGGCTCAAGGTGAACACTCAGTTCTTCGCAGGCAGTGATGTCCTCTTACATGTTCTTGCCATGTTTTCCCCATGGTAAATCCAAGGAACTTTGAAGAAGACTCTGTGTAAAGGAAACAAAATACATTCATAAATTCATTCCTATGGCTCTACTGATTAGGGGGCAAAGCACCCACCTCAGAAGAGGTTCATGACATAGAAAATGCTGTGCCAGACTTTCTTTTGAGCATGTAATGGCTATTTATATCAAAGCTGCTCTCTGGCCTACTGCTAAGAGTCTGGCATGCTTAAGCGATGGAGCAGGACATCACCAGTCTGCGTGTGGTGCTGCCAACTTCTTTCTCAGCTTTGAATGCTCTGACCTGAACGGCAGCTGGAGGCAGCTCCGCACATCTCAGCTACCTGAAGGGTTAGCACCAGGGCAGCCAACACCTTTGCCTTCATCGAGGTGGTGCAAATGACGTGAAAGACGGGAATTACTGCTACAGCCTTCCAAAGAGTGTAGGGTCTGATGGTTTACCCAAGTGCTGCTAGTTGCACTCTGTGGATCATCTGCCTCCGAGCCGTCTCACACACCTATTGTGGAGTACAGCTGTGTAAGAGAAGCAGCCACAGGTTCCAAGGGGAGAAACGGTGCTTTTCAGATGTTACAAAATGTGTATCTCATTTAGTCTTGCTGTTGGTTGGGGACAGGTATATTGCCCAATTACAGCCACCACCCTGTCAGAGACAGAGTGCAGAGGATGCGCTGGATCCGCCTCCCTCCCTGTCCCACTCCCCACTAAGTTATGATGCTGCAGAGAAAAGGAAAAAAAAAAAAAAGAAAAAAAATTTGGTGTTCAACTTATCAGACTTGGAGCAAGCTTCAGCTCAAACCAAGGTTAAATAGGCATGCTCTAAGCCTCTTAAAGATAGGATTTATATAGTAATTACAGTAATGGAAACTGATCTTTAAAATTTTCACACTGCCTAAAATTCTGCTGTGTCATATGCATCTGCAGAGCTTGAGAACTGTGCTTCTCGGAGAGAGCACTGCAGTCTTGAAAGCAGCCATTCACATATATAACGGAGAATTATCGGAGCATGAGCACGTTCGAGATTATAATGAAGCACGAAGAGCAAGAATCAGAAATCCTGAGTTTGTGTTTGAGACAAGCAGTTATTTTTTAAACACTTTCTTTTGTTGGGAGTTTATGGAACTAGATCTTCATCGCACACAGTGCAAACAGCATTGAGACTGCCCTTTTAATTCTTGTATTCCTTTTCCTTTGCTACAGTCTTAGGTCTAGAGAGTGCGCGTAGTGCAAAATGCATCTTGGCCAGACAGAATCCTCACATCCACTTTCCAGTTTTCTCTGTCGTGCAAGGAAAAATACCAGAGTGCTAAGTCTTTGCCGTACGATAAAGAACAACTTCAGATTTGGAGATCTGATAGGGGGTTTGGCTCCACCTTCAGGAAGTAGAAGGCAAAGAGACAACACGGGTTTAAGTGTTCTTCAGCAGAAACTGAAGCCTACAACACCCTTTTATCGACATCTACTGCTCCCCAATGTGTCTTTGCTTCATACATATAAAAGATTCCCCGATCTGATGCCGTGACATTTCTACATACTTGATTCAGCTCTAAAGAGTGCAACTCCTCCTAGAGGTACTTAAGAACTTGTGGCAAGATGTCCAAAGGTAGCTGATACATGAACAAACTGAGCTGATATATGAACAAAAGTAAACTAAAAGCAGCTTTGAGGTGAAAAAAAGTTGTGTCACATAGGATGTCATAGAGCTGTATCAAATATTATCAGCCATTTACACCATCAGTGCTAAGGTTTCCATATAGAATGCAATTTTCCTATCATTCACAGAGATTAGAAAGGTTCTCTGGGTAACACATGGATTGAGAGGAAGAAAGTGGGAAGAGCCTTGATCAAATTTCAGTCTAGCAAAACACTTAAGCATATGCCTAAAGTTAAGCTATTTTTCCTGCTCAGATCCAGGCAGAAGATGCAAACAAATAATCTCTTGTATTTTACCTCTTGGTAGACTCTGATGGAGGTTGAACCCAGAACATAGCAGCTGGTTAAAAAGCATGATTTAAATGAATTAAAATGATGCATTTCTTAAAGAAGCCATATAGTGACCACTTATAATAATGAAAATGTGAAAGTAGTTAGGAATGAGAGGACACCGAGTTTGAAAGACTGCATGATGTATTAGTGAAGTAATAGGCAATCACACAATTAGTGACAGTCTTATGAGGCAACGGATATGTATGGATGCTTGCAAAATCTTGCCTTTGGCATTTCCCCAACTGGGTGCTTAGGCACCCAACTTGATTGTATTCAACATCATTTTCTGGAGGAAGCAGGTTTGAAAACTGCAGAGCAAGCAACAGGAATGGCTCTTGGTGCAGGAACGGACTAAACACCTAATGAATCTAAAAATAAAAAAACAAACCAAAAACACTGAGAAGAGATGTGAGAAGACTGAATGGACATAGCTGTGCAAGCAAATATAACTGAATATACTCTTGAGGAACAAACGAAACAATTCTTGATGGGGTGACAACAGATGTTCTCCAAAAAAATTCTAATGGAGCATTTCAAACACAAAGACCTTCCTGTGGAGCTGAGAAGTTTTACTGGCAGACGTACAGTAATACATCTTTGGAAACATAATAAAACCTAACATTTAAGGTGTTATCAGGTCCTGAAAGCAGAAGTGGTATCTTCATGTAATAAGTGGTGGGTAGTGGTGGAGAGGGAAAGAGTAGGGATTAAAAAATACTGTCACAGGAAGTTGCCATAGCATAGTTGTGATTTAAATCACAGGAGAAATAACTAGTCAAGAGAGTTTGTTCTAAAATATCTCTAAATCCACTCTTTTGGAAATGAGCTCTAAACACACATGAAAGATGCACAGGTTGACCTAACTGAACAAATAGAATCCAGAGTAATTTATTAATACAGTAAGCACACCTAAGTACAAGCACTTTTGCACTGTGTGAGTGCATGCAAAGTGCCCAAAGCTGAGTGTTTCTACCAGCTACCGTTCTTTCAGATCATGGTTAAGCTATTGCAGAAAATCCTAAAATGGACATAAAAAAAAAAAAAAAGGGCAAAAAACCCGACAGGTTTATGGAGTCATTTTTGCAATGACTGAACTGCACTGATACTTTCGGAAGATTTGGATTTAACTCCTGGCATGGATCTGCAGCATCTTCAGTGAATAGCTTTATACAGGTTTTTAAAGGCTAGGCACTTTGAAATATTTTTTTAAACTCTGGCCTTTACTTTTTATGTTCTTTATTTTTACAGACACAGAATAATACTTCTCTGTCTTGTTGGAATGTTGCAAGGATTCCTGAATATCTGCAAGGCCAGCAGATATCATTTTATCAGGGAATGAGGCAGGAGGATGACATAGTACATTGTCTAATTATTTTTATTGCTTTGCAACTGTTTTTGGGAAAACAATCCAGAAAAAAAGATTATTCCAGTGCAGTCAGAGCAATCAGAACTACAGAAACACTAGGACAGACAACTTGATTGACAGGAGAAAGCTAAAGCAAGTGGCAACACAGAAAATCATCATAGGACAGATATTTTGATAAATATTACTGTAGCCAATTTATTATTAACACAGTGGGACAGCTTTACATCTTGCATCACACTTTTCACAGCCCTTATGGTAAGCATGCCATATTTGACAATTACAAGATGAAAACAAAGACCTCACTAACTCTCTACTGGCCCTGCAGTACTATCTGCTTACTCAGTTAACCCTCTCTAAACTTCAGCTAGACAACTAAACGAGCATATAGAAAGGCAGATACGTGTGTTCAGATATAGAACATTAATTCCAACAGCATCCAATACAAGTTTCAAAGGTTATGCCATCTGTGGCACTAATTTCTGAAAGGCTTTACAGACAAAGAAGAGGGTTGCAAAAGAAGTGAGAAGTTCTAAGAACAAGCTAAGTGGAATACCATCTAAAGGGAAGAGAAATAAAATTTTCCTAAGGCTAAAAATATTGCTCTGTCTGGTCACCCATGGCTTCATTCTGACGGCTATGACAAAGCAGTGCAGTCCTGACAAGAGCATGCACTGGTATCACAGACCAGAGAGCATCCGGATGAAAGAATCCCGTAATAGTTTTTATTTCCTGGATTGGTTGACACACATCTTCTGTTTCTACAGCAACACTGTAATCTGGAATAACAAACCTTTCTGCTGGCTACTTGGTTTCTGGGATTAACAAACTATCTGGTGGACCTCATAACTAATCATATTTTCATCCGATTCACACAAAATAGCTCCCGTATTCTTTTATGGATAATGAAGCACACAATGGACTGCTGAAATCATTAAGTCAAGCCCTCTGCTACTTGTACACATGGAGATACATTTTAGAATGAAATCTTGTGTGATTAGTTGCCCAAGGCTATTTTTTTATTATAATGTCCATGGTATCTTCCTATCTTCACAGCTGTATTATCAGCTTCAGGGTTGAAAAACAAAAAGCAGACAAGTCACAGAATGATCTTAGTCATGAGATTTTATTTGATTCAAACATTTATTTTCTGTCCACTTCCTATCTGTTTTTGAAAGTATTTCAGGGAACAAAACTGACATGCACAAAGAGCATTCAGCGAAAAAGACAGAAGGGAGATGCAACAAATATCAGAGAAGTGAACGAAGATAACAGAGTGTTCTTGTCTCTTTGAACCCACAAGTAAAATGCATGTTAGCAAGTATTCCAAAACTATGTCTTTCTTGTGTGAAGGAAAGAATTAGCGTTAAGGACAAAGTATTCTTTGTGGTTTATTCTTATTACGTGATATATCAGGTTACGCTGATTTGGAAAAAACAGGATTTCTTTACCAAGCTTTCTGTGCACCAATCTTAATGTAGGTTTAAAAGAGACTAAAAACCACAAACTGCACTTTTAAATTAAAACAATTTAGGAATCTCATTTTTTATAATTCCCTCCAAAATACCGTTTGTGGACACATTAATAACATTTTGAAAGTTTCATCTGAAAAACAAAAGAATAGCCCAAATTTTTTGAAAAAATCTACACTAAAGTTTATATCACATATTTCTCACTCAGTTACTGCCGGTTTTCATTAGAAGGTGAAGGGAATGTTGGTCAAATAACATGAAGATTCTGTTGACATGTTTTCCGTCTCTGTGTGTATATACTTTTCTTAAAAGGAACGTCTAGGTAAATCTTGGTTGTCCTAAAGACTTTGGTCAAACGACTTTAAATGACACAGAATTTATTTCACTGAAACACAACTGATCTAAAATAAGAATGTTTTAAGGGCTTTATTAGTACAAAGAATTCACTTTTTTGACCTTCTGTAGCTGTCAGACATATGCACCAACTTCTTTTCAGAAAAAGAGTGTATGTATTTCAATATGGATGGCTGCAAGTGAGGGGAAACAAATCAAAATAAGCAAAACAATTATTTCCTATTCTAACCTCAGGGCACCCCAACATCCACCCTCCTTTTTTGTGATGTGTCATCTATGGTTCTATTTTTTATGCATCCATATTTCCACTGTTGATCAGCACTGACCCAATTTTGCAACTTGACCAAAATTTGTCTTTAGGCTTTACAGAAATAATTATTTCAATAGAATTTCACAGGATACACCAGCACAATATTTAGGGCCATCTGGATTTTAAATAACAGGATAGAAAGAAAGGCAGTTTCTGTGGTTTGGGATATTTAAGTTCACTTACAAACTGCCGCACATAGTTATGAAAACAGACCCCAAGTGTAATCCTGGCCCATCCATGCTAAAACTCTCATCAATTTCAATGGACTAAAAGACCAGCACAGTTCTTCTGAACAACTCTTTCTCCACTTCTCTATAACACTTTAATTTATACTTACAGACACAGAACAACATCAGTGCAAACTGCAAAAATCTGCACATTTCACAAGTGGTACAACTTAGCAACAAACTACGTGCTCGCAGAAATAGAGCAGTCACAAAGAAACTTGGTGCCTTTGAGGTAAACTCATTCACCTGAGGACCTTTCCTATTTTATCATCTTTGTTCAATGTACATTTAATGTTCAGTTCTGATGAAGTATAATAAATAAGTCATCAGCAATTTGAGTGGACGACTGGATCCATCTGCAAAAATAAAATGCACTTATGCATTTGTGACACTTACTGGCAGAGTTAAGGATAGGTCTGCATTTTCCTGAATGTTGCATTGGTAATAGTGAGCCGTGTAAGCCTTGCTCCATAGTAATCTATAATGTAACTAGAGCCATCAGAAGGTCCAACGATCTAAAAGACAAAAAGAACCAAGACTTTTCAACATGAAGTGAAATATACACTTTGTGCTAATGTCTCAATTACTGCTAATTTTCCCATCATAAAATTAGTCATGCTTAATTAGTCAAACAGAAACTAGATTTATTTTGAAGTTATGCTGTAGTTTAACTATTTTAGTGAGCACTATCTCAGAAGGAACGTTTCCCTAGGGCTTCTAATCAACCAAATTACACAGCCAGGCGCTGGTACTAGGTTAAGCCGATGAGGATTCAAGTCACAAAATCAGGCTAACAAATGAGTGGGCTCCAAACCACTTTTCTTGAACAAAGGACAGTAGGCAGGAGAGAAATAGGTTGATGACAAGTATCTTTGAAATACTGCACAGGTAAGGAATGGAGAGAAGATCATGGCTTTTTTGTTCTGGAAATGCTAAATTAATGTGGGGTCACCAGGGAGATGAATAAGGAGAGATGAAAGATACTCTCAATTGTATCTGTAAGTGATCTGAGGCAAGAGCACTACAATAGCATAGAAAGGAATTTGAGAAAGCATATACTTTAAAAGACATATATACAAAGATGTATACTTGTAAAATGTTTTTCTATAACCCATATAAACAAATTCTATATCCACAATGCCTTTTAAGTTCACCATAGGCAATTTGTAATTCATGCTAAATGGATGCACTGTAGAATAAGACAATTTGGCAATGTCATGATGTCACAAGATGTCACCCCAGCTCAGGATTTAACCATCATGAATTCTACAGTCACAGCTCTCGGGTGATAGGGGACTTGTATTTGGAAGAGAGGCAGAAAACAAAAGTGGCAATGTTTTCTCTCCTGCACACTGCATGGACACCACAGATAATGGGCTCTATCAGTATAAAGCACATACAAATGCAGAACTTCAGGATTCTGGGAACAGCAGGGTATCTCATGCAACATCCAACACTCACATAAAGAGCTCATAGGTTCTGACAAAGTGAAATTATGGTGTTATAGCTTCCAAGCTATTAATTATGAGTATTTATAGATAGCTAATCTCATTTTTAATTCAAACAACAAATATATCGATATTTTGTATCCATATTCTACAACATGACTCTACAAAAAGAGCTAAAATAAATGCCTTTATTTTTCAATACACAAAGGTTCCTCAGGCTAAAATACTAACAAAGAATCAGCAATCTAATCAAAGCTTTAACAAACACAGATATGTATCTTGTTTTGAATGCCCTGACTTACCTGCATTGAAATAAGTATGAAATCAATTAGGCTACCAATTCCACAAAATCCTACAGTGCAGAACTTTAACAAACCTAAAAAAGGAAAATAAAATTTAACTGTAGCTTTAAGCCAGTCACTGTAAAGTTCATAGGTTTCTGGTGGCAATCACATCGCAACTCTTTCCCCATCCCGCAAAATCTCTCTCTCTCTCTCTCTCTCTAAACAGACCTAAAGTTAAAGATCTTTAATTATCAGGGAAAAAATAAACCACATATTCGTATTTCTACATCCTGAATACACTTTAAAGATTTCAAACATTAACAATTATTTTTTTAACAGATAAATATTCTTAAAAAAGGAAAGGCAAAAGTTGATAACCAAGTTACTGGAAATTTTCCTTTCTTCAACTGAGGCACAGACAGAAAAAATCCCAACATGAGCTGCAAAATTATGAATACAAAGAGACTTTCTACCATCTCATGAGTTGCAGCACATACCGATTTGATTTTCAGAACATGCTATTGTGGAGAACAATCCTTTGTATTTTTGCTGAAATGGGAATTTATTTTGTATATATATATACACACACACATATATATAAACACTTCTTTTTAACTGGTATTCAAAAATGTTATTTTTTGTATGAATAAATGAAAGATTAATAGAAAATATATGGGAATAGCAACTAACAGATAAATGTTTCATTGGAAGTTGCCGTGCAAGGCAGACTTTATTTGGAAAATGTCTTCAGAAGAAGGAGGCAGTCTTTTTTTTTTTTTTTTAATATCAGTAGTCTCTTGTACAATGAATATAATAAAATGAGTACTATATATATTGTAAGTAATAATTCAGCTGAGCTAGGCAAACATCTAGGTTATTTTGAGAATGAGATACTAATTGTGAAGACATTTGTCTCTTTACCCAGGCATAGACTGTATGAAGAGGAATGTATATCTCTTGCGTTTAAGTCAGTTGTAGGCTATGCTGTACAGGGAAAACACAGTTCCCTGCTAAAAAGCATACCCTTGCTGTGCTTACAGGGGCCGACACACTTCTGAGGCAAGAGAGAAAGCACACTGGTAACATCAGCCAGTGGGGCATCCCAGAGCACCTCTTCCCCGTAGCCACAAGTTGTTCTGTGCTGCATAATACCTGCTAGTAAAACCAAACAGTTGTTTTACAAAGAACGAGCCTGGGTCTCGGTCAAACACCTGAAGGTCTCCTGACCTCTGCCTCCTCCTTTTGTGCTCCCCCTCTCTCAGAAGCAGCAATCTGTCCTGCATACCACCTCCTCTCCCCCATGCCCTGTTTATGAGGCCGCATCTGGAGGAGAGTGGGGGAGTAACGGCACACACGCTGCAGGAAGAGCATCCCACTACCTGGATATAGCTCTCACAGATGACAAGATGAAACGAGCCTGATTTATAAACTCCAGGGAGAGTTTATAATCTCTCTGTGGAACAACACAGTAGTCAGAAAAGAGGGAAAATATACCTAACTACCACAAAGATGAAAGAGTACTAGCAGAATGGACTTTCAGCTGATTAGAAGAAAAGCCCATGTGTATATTACAACTAAAGTGGTGACACTTAAACGTGAAAAAAACCTAAGTATATAATTGTTTACAACAGCTTATTCCCAGTGGCTGATGCATGAGACCTGCAGCAGCCAGACAGTTAGCCTGGGTATCAGTACTGGCAGTGGTGTAACAAAACATAAGGGAAACAGCCAGCTAAAGAAATGCTAGCCTTAGGAAACAACAGTTAAGACGACTGAATAGTGTCAAACTCAGGTGAATAGTTTACTTTGTTCGTACAGGCATCAAGCAAAGTCACCATTAAAGACAGGTATTTGTGATGCTCCTTATACCGCCTCCTCTCAAGCTCTGGTCCTGAACCTCACTGCCAGCTGGCATTTCAGGAACCCAGCTGTTCTCTTACAATTACTGGTTCCAGCAGCAGCTCCAGTTTACTTGAGGAACTGGCTGCTCCATGATGTTACTGGATGTAGAAAAACTGTTTCTGAACCTGGCATATGTTTCTGGAGTGCAGGGTGAAGCGGATTTTTTTCTTCCTCCTCACTTCCCTCCCCACAAGCAGATCACACTGAGAAAGTAAACTGCTCTAAAGCATGAAGGGAAAAAATAGTGCTCTTACGCAGTAGTAACTTAATGGTTTAGTTCACAGTGTGTGGGAGAGGAAGAGGTTGCCTTCCTGATTTCTTCATATTCAATAGCTTGTTTGTATTTGTGCTCTTTTTAAGCAAAGAGAAGGAAAAATATAAATCAAAGAGCATTTACAATCTTCATTACGCTTGGACAAAATATTTCAATGCTATTACCTTTCTTTACCATTTTTTGCCAAGGCACAGATGACCTAAAAAATCCCCAATCAACCAGTGTCAATGAGTCCAAATTATTGATTTTATTATTTTTTTCTCTTCTACTCCTACCTATTCACTTTTGTTGTCTTTACCTTTCAAACGCTTGAAAACTTGACTTTGTAAGAGTTTAAGTCTTTTAACTTCAGTTACTGGCTACGCTATATTCCAGTAGGGTTAATAAGCATAAGCCATAAAGAACTTCTACGTAAGAATGGAGGATTTATAAATCTTACTCCTAGGATATATTACAAAATAATTACTGCAAATTATTATTCCAAATCCAATGGTATAACAAAAAGTGCACCTTATTGACCGCTTCCAAAAATGTATCTTTTTGTGAAACAGATGGACAAAGTAAGTGCTAATTACAGAATCTCAGGGAAAAAAAGACACAGATATTAACACAAGATTATTAAGAAGGACAGATAACGTTATTAAAGAAACACGGGTTTGCATTTAATGGGCAGCTACTCAAAATTCCTAGCTGAAAGGCCAGTAACATGTATAGCTTTTTCCAATTCATTGCTCCGTGCTATCTAGACTTAAATTTATTCCGTTTGTCCAGCTAAGAAACAAAGCCAGTGAAACTAGTTCTAACGTACTAAGGTATTTCCATTACTTAAAAGCCAGTGGCACCATCACCCCCCGGGAATCAGGTTCTAAAAACACTAACCCAAAGTAAGTCTTATTAAAGGTTCCAGCTTCTGCAGAACCGTTATTAATACTATGAGCTATCTTGAAAGTATGCATTTTCCAGGATAAATTCCATACCCCAAAACACTAGGTTTACTGTAAAGTTTGTCCATTATTTTCCTGGTAAAATCAAGCATCATTTAAGTAGCTGGCACATGAGTCAAAACCACTTCTGTTTCAGTGCCTCAGAAAGCATGCTGTGGCAAACATCAATGCAAAACAAAAGTAAAGCAAAGCTATGAAGAGCAATAATAATGTTTGCTTATTATGATTTTATCTGTTGGGCAACTATATATCCATTTGTCACCACTCATTCCAACAGAATAGCAGGCTGAGGATAATGCAGGATGTTATCGTACTTGACAATAAAGTAAGGATTCTAGTTGTAAATATTAAAACTATGTCTGTCAGCTTTCATTACTGAAAACATAAGTATACACATACAACTCAGTCATAGCAATAAGCTTTACCTCAAAGAAAAAGTAAGAAATAAACTTACCTAATGCAGGATAGCCTAGATAAAATCTATCTGCTCCCAACCATCCAAGAAATAACGACAGAGCCACTGCCACTTTGTAGGAATATCCGTTTCTGCCAAAAGAAACAAATAATGTAGACAATGACTGCAAAATATATTCACTCATACTTTTGAGAATTAAAGTAGTTACTCATTTGCCTGCTGCTACAGTTTTTTAAAAAAAAAAAACAAAAAAACAACCAAACAAAAACCAACAGACTTGTTATTTATCTTCAGCTAACGGACACAGAATTGATAATGTTAAGCTTTCAAACTGGGTAGGCATTCTCCATAAAGCAACCTCAGCTGCTGCAACTCAAGTATACTCTTGCAGAATACAGATTATTCTGAAATTAAATCATGACTTCTTGTTAAGAGAGACACAATTCAGTTGCTGATACATTCCCAGTTTCACAGAGCACTTCCTAACAGTTCAGCCCTACTGAGAAAACCCTAGAAAGCTAAGAGGTGTATGCATACTGTCCGTAGGCATTAGCCTCACATGCAGTCAAATCAAGAGGAACAGGATAGACAGGGGAGATGTCAGCAGAGACAGTAATTGCAATGAGATCTGAAGGAGAAATGAACCATGGCCACTGGTGAAGAAGCTGCAGGAAGGATTCAACAAAAAGGGTAAGTCATGTATCCATTTACTACATTCTAAAGGTACAAACTCACAAATGAAAAGAGCTGTTGATGGTACAAAGATGCGCAGTGGTAGAGGGGTACCCTAAAGCTAAGCATCCCATGGTTAGTCATACAAAATACATAGATACAACAGACTTTTTGAGATTCATACTAATTGGCACCATTCTGGCCAGCAGCTGGGGTGACGTGGCCACCTAACCACCTGTAACTTTCAGTCATCGCTCATGTGAACTTTACACTAATAAGCGAGCTAGAAACACACGGCTATCAATACTAGAACTTGCTGCATCCTTTGCTACATTGGCGAACAGCTAGCTTCTGAAAAGAAAACTCAAATGTAATTAGAACTTTAAAAATATTCAATAATTCACTGTTTTGATATGTGCACTACTGTGCGCCAGCAATTACTTAATAAGCCCAAATTAAACTCTTGGTTGACAGTTGAATAAAACATAGTTTCACAAAGACAGTAGCTAGGAAAGATCCAAGCACCTTTATTAAGCACTTCCAATGCCAAATACAGATCTAACTTTTTGCTTATTATTTAGATTCACTGACTTTAAAACTTAGTGGCAACATTAAGTGATTAAATCATGACTCTTACCTCAGTATCTGTTACTTAGCACTTATTAGCCACACAGAACATACTGGGCATTCCTGGAACCTAATGTAATGTAAATTATCATTTTTAGAACTGTTTTCTTTCCACTGTGAAGAACACTAATGGTGTTATTTAAAAGTTGAGGTAAACTGTTAGAAATTGTTTATCAACTACAAAGTGTCAACAACCCTCCAAGGACACTAAAGCATAAAAAGACCTCTTATATAAAAGGTGGAAACACAGTTTAATTTGAGATGCTCCTGATCAAAACCAGTAATAAACTGAGCACTTGCCTATGCAT
Organism: Scopus umbretta; assembly: GCA_013400535.1. Lineage (NCBI taxonomy): Eukaryota > Metazoa > Chordata > Aves > Pelecaniformes > Scopidae > Scopus > Scopus umbretta. The sequence continues at coordinate 25,396 of VZTL01064847.1, forward strand.
TGAGGTGCTTTTAAAAGCAGGCCAGTCTGCAACCTAGTCAATGTCAAACTGATGGGCAGAAGAAATCTCCTATGAAGTGGAAGCATGTTAATGCTATAACAAGGCTGCATTCACTCTTGTATCTCCTTTGCCTTACTCTTACAAATAAATACATGCACTGAAGACTAAACCAATAAGTAGGAAAACAACACATCCCAGGCACCTAAAGGGATTTCTACAATTGGTTAACAGACAAAATTTCTTTTCAGTTGCTCTTCCGAATTTTTATTGCTTCTCAGCCTCATCCAATCTTTATTTTGTTTTCTGCATACATTTCTTCCAGCTGTGTTGTGGTTTAACACCGATAGGCAAATAAGCACCACACAGCCGCNGCCAGCTTCTTGTGCCCCCTCCCAGCTTCTTGTGCACCTGGCAGAGCATGGGAAGCTGAAAAGTCCTTGACTAGTGTAAACACTACTTAGCAACAACTAAAACATCAGCGTGTTATCAGCATTGTTCTCATACTAAGTTCAAACACAGCACTATAGCAGCTACTAGGAAGAAAATGAACTCTGAATTAAGCTGAAACCAGGACAAGCTGCTATGTTAAAAACTTTCTTCCAGCTCTCCCACACCAGTTGATAATATGCAGGTATTGCTGTAGGTCACAGTGGCTTCTGTGTTCTTTCACGGTCTCTTAGCACTGCTCAAAGGCCTGTCCACACTAAACTTCATTAATTTCACAAACTACCATGAGATGGGCTCCTTACCTGGAATGGCAATACTTAAGCAACAGACATTTCAAGTCTGCAGAAACAGGGCCTGCACATATTAAGCAAAATACAACATAGAGTGCCAGTTTGGGGAATTCTAGAGTTTGGCAAAAAAATCTACCTCCAAAACATTAAATTAAAACCAAACCAAAGCAATCCTGACTCCCAGTACTTCTTTACTGGAGCAACCTTACTAGTACTTGCAAGCTTTTCCTTGAACTAATACTAGGAGCAACTTCATTGTATCCATTTATACAAACACAGAACATCTCCTGGTCTTGCTCTAAAATAACTGGATCTCAGAGTTGTTATCTGGACTGTTGTTAAATTACAGTTTTGGCTAAGGACAACTTGCTGATTTGCTCCTTCCAAAAGCTAGGGATAGAGATTAACCTGCTGCCCCCATGCCAGGACAACCTTGCTATGGGAAGATGCCTTCTCAAACCAATTTTCTGGTTAAATGATGTGTAGTTATTTCTGCCAGAAGATAGTTAAAGTTTCCATCAAAACTCAGATAAGATGCTGGAAAATCTCCAAAAAGCAGTAGAAAGGCCAGGCCTATTGTTGTAATACCAAGCTGGAGATTCCTGCCTAAAAAATGCCTTATAAAAGGCTATACAAAATGCCTTATAAAAGGCTCATATAACAATCAGTGATTAGATCACTTTTTAAACAAGTGTGCATATGAAGAAAGGTAATAGTAATCTTGCTGCCATTTTTAACTGGCTTTGGGGCTTTATCGAGGGCACGTTTGCGTAACTCTCTACGTTCACATTTGTATTTTACTGGAGTTTTCAGCAAGCCCACAAAGGGTCCTCTTCCCCTTCTGCCATACTAGCAGTCATGCGACAGGAAAAGAAGCCACAGCAAGTTCTGTTAGTAGTGTAACCATTGATTATTTAATAATAAATAATAGTCACAATCAAGTAATAGGCATCATAAGGACAACATTTTTCTGCCTACATAGATTTTTTTAATTAATAAATGTAAAGAAAAACTGCATTTGAAAAATGTTTCTAGAAAATATATTAAACCAAAAAACAGATGTATACAAAAAACTCCAAATTTAAGAATTACTGTCTACTCCAAAGAGGAAGCAATTTTATTAAACTACTATAGCTCATCTTATTCTCAGTCCCCATCACAGATGGGACTGAAATGCAATTGTTTCTGGACAAAAATGTGACTGAAGTCTAGTTTGCTAGCATTTAAATTTGATTAGATGTAATAATATGTTTTCTTCAATTTGCTGAGCTTTGACTGTTGGGAAGACTAAATACAGACAAAATATTTATAAAACTAAGAGGCAGAGCTGTACTTCTGAGTTAGGCAAATTATTGAGCAGTATCACATCAGAGTTATTTGCCCACTAGTGTGATAAGGAATACCCAGCAAATATTACTGGAGTTTCAATTTCCAAAGATTCCAGTAGGACAAAAGAAAAAGGCTCCTCCACGAATCCCACAAAAAAGAGAAACAAATGGTACTGACAGGTGTTCGCTGATCATTAGCATTGGCCAGTTGGAACATATATTGGTATCCAGAGCTCTCCATTGCTCACAATGTGCTTTAGAAAAACTAGGTCCATCATTTTCACGTTTCAGAAACAGGCTCTTAAAAGACACAGAGGACTTGATTAAATACAAAGGTTGTTTAAAAATAGAGAACAGTTCCTCTAAAAGAGATTTTTTGAGGAACTGTCAAGAGACTTAAACTCCCCCAGTATTCATGCATACTACAACTTAAGCTGCAGCTACAGGCACACTTCAAACTGGCATGAAACTGTACTGCCACTGAACAGAGCAGCCCAGTCCAGCTCTCCTTTCTCCACTCTCTCTTATCCTTGAGTTGCCCTCGTCCTTGTGCTGGCACAAGCACTTGAAGTGACTGTACTGTGACTCAAACTGGGGAACCGATCCAAGCTAGTTCAAACCCAGATCAGTTCCCTGATTCAGTATACAGTGGGGTATGTCAGGGAAAGGGATGGAGAGGTGTCCCAAGACAGCTCGTTTCAGCAGCTGTGCAGATTTTCAGCATATGTGAAATGTAACATTAGCATTTGGGGCAAATTTTTGCCAGAGTAAAGTACTAAGTAAAGCAAAGGTAAAATACTAAGGTAAAGCAAAGACACAAACATAACTAAACAAAGAAAGATGTGTGCATGGCTGAGTCAGATTTATTTACAAACACACATGTTGTATCTTTATACCACTTATAGTACTTATTAGAAGACTAAGTACTGGGCAACATGTATATGATTCTACCTTACTTCTTTTTTTCCTTCTGTCAACACATCATACTATTTTACAAAAAATTCAATGTGAAAACAAAGACAAATTATTACAAAAAACAATCGTGTACTTACACATTGCGACATGCAATAGGCTTGTAAAATCCAACTTCATGTCCCGTAAAGACTTTTTCTATGCCAAGATGATCTTTGCAAGTAATATTTGGTGCTGGCAGACATTGAACTGGGGACAAAAAAATTATTTGAAAGGAAGCAGTAACCGATTGGGTACTGTAGTGTTTTTCTGACAAGACACTAGTGAAATATACAAATGAAGTTACACTGTGCAACAGTCTTGATACACAGCACAGTACACACAGACATACTACTTTTTTTAAAAAAATGTATTTTTTTTAAGTCAGTCATGACTAACTTGTCTTTTTGCATGATGCATATTAAGCAACATATACAAACCTAATTGCTGCCCTAATTCTGTTGTAATTTCCATTTTGGCTCTGTTATGAGTCATTGGGAAATCTGAACCTGACATACAGAAAACCTTTTCATCATGAGAGCAGTCAAATATTGGAATAAGTTGCCCAGAGCGGTGGTGCCATCACCATCCTTGGAGGTTTTCAAGATCTGACTGCACAAAGCCCCGAGCAACCTGGTCTGAATTCAGTGCCAAACACTGCTTTGAGCAGGAGGTTGGACTATATGACTTCCTGAGGTCTCTTTCAACCCAAATTATTCTATTATTCTAAGCTAAGGCTTGACTCTCTTAAGAGAACCAAAGTGGAAATCACAGCAGAAAGTGACATCTGCTAAAATTTTGCAAAGTATTACCAGAATATTAGTCACTCTCCAGTGTTGAAGTCTGTTGTTCAAAAGGGAAAAATCTCAGTCCTTTACCCACTATCAGTTTTCAGTATTTGTGAGTCCTGTTGGTTGGTTCCAATAAAACAGCAAGCCAGGTTCAACATTTCTTTCCAGATTTTCCAATAATACCTACACAAAAGACGACTGGGATTTGGATTTTTTAAAAAGTATCTATCCATATTACATAGGGACCAAAAAAAAAAAAAA
>VZTL01064849.1:10192-20192 GCA_013400535.1 Scopus umbretta
AATTGTTTTCATGACAAAAATAATATTTATAAAATCCAATCCAAAACCACATATGTTCTTGTAAGCCATGTATCTTTTGTGTGCTTTATTGCATCCCAGAGAGTTCAGAACATACAATTGTTAAGAGAGAAGACATACACAATACCGAAGTATTCTATTCTCACAGCTTCCTTTACCATGTAAAGCTGTTCCCAAATAGATCATTTTACTGATGTGCATTACAGCAAGCGTCTTTCATTGGAAACACTTCAAACAAGGAAAATTCCACAAGAGAGAAGGCTACTGCCTAATACATTGCAGTGATATGACCTCTTGACCGCAAGTTTTTTGTATGTGTATCACAAAAGGCTCTTGACACCTGTCATTTTCAGAGATTAATAAAAACATTTTTAAAAAACCCCGTAACAGTGTTTGAGCTGAAACAGGTGAAATCAGATGCACTGTAGTGCAGTACAGCTATTCATTTTAACCCCTTTCCCCCTTTCTATCTGTTTTAATTTTGGCTCGTCATTACAAATTCTTACAGATGGCAGAGCTATTCTATTAAAATTCAACTCTTTTTTGAGTGGCTTCAGAGCAGAAATGTTACCTTAATTTTAATTTGATTAGAAACTCTTTTATAAATTTGATATGCACAGCTAGCTAAAACTGCCTTTTAATTGATTTCTATGACTTCCATACAGGTGGGACAGCATAAGTACTGGAAGGCATCAGTAATGAAAGGATTTCCCAGTATTTATGTAAGACTGTACAACCCCTGTAAAATCAAAATATAGAATAAAAGAATTATCTACCAATCCATAATTATTTAAATACTTGAACATGAAGGGGATTCTTTGTTTGCCTTTTTAGTATTGTAAACGTTTCTTTTGGTTTAGGGTGGAACTCCAGCCTTGTATATTGAACAGGGACAAGATTTTACCCACAGTATATAAAATATCAGTCTTTGGTATGAATCAGCATGTTAATAACGTATACCTTTGTATACTATCATTTCAGTCTCAGTTTTACCACCTCAGGTCGGTTGCTGCAGAGCGTTTTGTGTCTATGAACGATTCCAGCTGAGCACCTGACAACTCTTCCACACGGGAAGGAAGGACAACCAACCCATATGGCACTATCCCACCTCAGTCCTGAGAGGATTCTACATCCAAATTACTACAGGTTGTTCACATTGTAAGAGATCATACATCTGAGAAGCATTACTGTGTCATGGCTGCACAGCATGAAGTTTTACACTGATCTGCACAACGCCTGTGTCAATGTTCACAGCTTCTACCACAGAGGCACTAACTTCATGCAGGCAAAGAACCAGGGCAATAAAGTGTACGGTGCTGAAGAACGGCAATTTAGAAAGCATACTTAATTCACTATCACATATATACTGTGACTGTAAATACTTTTACAAGTTTATCATACTAAGTATATTTAGGCAAATGCATTATTAGTATTATGTCTATTTCTTCATAAATTCAGTGTATTTTTATCAGAAAAAAAGGAGTTACCACTGGGAAGATGCAGGGAATACTGGCGAGACTGTAATAATGAAAAAGAGCTTCAGAAAACATGATCCAGGCCATACATCTTCCCTTGCTCTTTCAGGTCCCCTATACCCTTCCCCTCTTCCTGGTCTGCTACTCACTGCCCCAACCCGCTCCATCCTCTCGGCCCTGGCTGGCCTCTCCCATCTCTCAGCCGCGTCCCTCCAAGTCCTTCTGTCCTTGCCCAACCCCTCTGGCTCTTCTTCTCCTTTGGCCACCCCTCACCAACCCACCACCCAGAAACTGCTCCCCTTGCCTTGTTTTAACTTCCCAGACCCCTTAGAGCTGCTGAGGGCACGGACAAGAGGCACAGCCACTCTGCAGCCCTGCCCTGTAGTGGAGCGAGTGCAGCGAGATGGGCTGGTGGGACGTGGCCAGGGCAACTCGCTGCTCCTCACCTTCCCCACGCTCAGTAGCTAGAGGGACGCCCACCATAGGGGATCTTTGCAGGAGCTGTGTGCTCATCTCCTACAGCTTCAGGCTGACCACTCTTTCTGCAAAAAAGAAATAAATTGAGGACTGTTGGCTCTGTGGCCAACTGAAGGAGCACAATACACTGCATCTTCCAAGCTGCATGTAAGACCATGGAAGCCTACTTCCCTCTGGTAGCTAGGGAGTGAGCCTGGAGGAGCTGGCTCCCTGAGGCACCTGTGGCCTTCAGAAATATCCGAGAGTTGCCTTTAAAAATACCTGAAACCTCACTTTTCAGCATTTAATGACCTGGACACCAGATAAACCTCAGAAACGAAGACTGTCATTTGTCACTCCAAAGTAACAGAGCAAATATAAAAGGAGTTTTTTTCAATTTCACCACGAGGTAAACTGGCCCACATTTCTGAGGGTGAGTTGAAGCAGGTCTCCAGATCAGTCTGTTACCTGTCCAACCCACTCTCGTTTTTTTTAAATCCCTAAACAAATATTTAGGCTATTGCATGCACTGAAAAATAGTGGTGGGGGGAAAGGTCAGCTCCTGTTTATCTTAATATATTTGTGCCAGGTAAAGATAATGTACTTTTAAAGACTTGCGATGTACTTATCAAAAGGGGGGGAGGGTGAAGGGGGGAGTTCCGAAAGTGTTGTTGTGGTCCCTCCCCTAGGTAAACGCTACACATTTTGTAATTTTCTCACAAAAATCTTATTCGGCCATATAACAGGATGGATTGATTTAAATCAAATGGTTTAAATCACCGGTTTTAATGACAATTTTAAAAAGCATGCAGGAACCCTTGATTTAAATAGTAGATTTTTAATCTTGTTTTGTATTTGCCTAAGCAAAAGTTCTTTGTCACTGATTCATTGAACCATTAGGCTATGCTGCTGCTCAATAAAACACAAGCTCTTACATTAAATTAGTTGTTCCTTTTTGCTATTACAAAATGCACATTTAAATTCCTTAATTTTTTTGCATTTAATTAAGTTGGATATATTTCTTATTTAGAAAATAATATTGCTTTAATTTTTATCTTGCTACAGTGCATTGAGATGGAAATTAGATTCAAAATAGTATTTTAAAACTGTTTTGTACTTATTAGATTATTAAAGTATCTAAAGTTTAGTCATTTATTATACAAGGACTATTTTACCATAGTGAATGAACTGGCCATGAGTTTCTGGCAACCAGAGGCATATTTTCAAAAGTGGCTAAGGATACATACAGATACATAAAGAAACATCCTCCCACAGTTTCTAAAATGAGTTAGGCACTGAACTGCCAGGGAAATAATCTGGAAAAGGAAAACAAATCAGATTGCCCTTTTAGTTACCACTGGATTTTTTAGCCGTGAATTAGCACGTCTACTGAGGGACAACAGAAACATGTTCCTGTGCCGCAGAAACGTACTTCTGCAATAAAAAGCAGGTAAGCACTAGTAGTCACTCTAATTAAAAACATTTTAATGATAGACACTTAAATGGATGACATGGCAACATTTTTACAAAGAATGACTAGACTTAGAAATTTAGCATGTCTTCCTTTGATTTTGACAGCAATTAAAAAAGCAGAAGCCTTTGCTTCATTGAAATGTGAAGATAGTTCACTGATCCAACAGCTCTTTTTTATCTATTTAAATTCTTATAATAGGCTGCCACAGTTTTAGACCTATATAAGTATTTTCATACCTTAAATGTTAAATTTAAGCTGGGCTATTTTGAAAAAGAAATTCATTCAAATGTAAAGAAATTAAATTGCAATTTTAAGGTACACTTTTTTCCTCTTAATAGTACTTTGATCCAACTCATCCTGAAGTCTGGATATCTAAAGCCCAAAATACGCTGGGTATTTTTAAAGAATACCCCAACATCGAGGGGTGATGTTTTAACTCATTCTGCTGTCTTGGAACACAGAAAAATACACATGGTGCAGTAGTTTACAAACATTACCACTGGGTTTATTAATTTACTGCTAAGTCTCACAACCCTCTAATAAACTGTAAAATTAAGGACTAAAGGATAAAGGCGGATGATTGAAAGAAGTTAACTGTATCTCTTGGAAATTTAGAGCAACAATGCTACATGTTAAACATAACATTTGTCATAAGTATGAGCTCGTACTTTTTATGGCTGAAAATAAGATCCTTAAATTATATATTTCAGGAAGTACACAGGCTTTTATTCCATGACTCCTGTTAAGTTACTACCTTTATGCCAGTTAAGCTCTTTAAGTATATGCTTATTTTTAGGAATGTGTTACACATTCTCTATTAAACACAGCAGATAAACATGTGCTTATGTCCTCTTCAGATAAGTAGGCTTGCTCCCTAAAGCACTTTCAATGTAAATTTATTGTGTCAAATTAATGTTTTTCTTGTTTCTACTGCTACGCATCTTCATTTCTGCTGTACCGCACAGTCACAGGTAAATTATAATATTTGGTGTTAGCTAACATTAGCTACCCAAACTCTAATCTTAGAGATTACTGGCCAAATGCAAACCAAATCCATAGTGCCAAGGTATTTATTTTAAACGTATTTCTACTTTAATTTTGTACAATGTTACCCCACAATTGGACTCCTAAAAAAATAGAAGATGCAATTTTTAAGGTTTGAGAGCATTGTTCATACTTTCTCATGCAAGTACTTTATGTAATCCATATCACAGACCTCAAATAACACACACATTAAAATACTGCATTCAGTATACTTTTCTGGAATTTTTAAAATTTGGCTTTGTTTATTTTGCATTTTTCAGAGTTCTACTGCAACAGAAATCATGCAAAATATGCTTCATAATCTGTATTTAATATTGTTAATGTTGATTGGCATGGATTTTAAAAGTAAGAGAATTTATGTTAGGCATTATGTCTAAACTTGAGCAAGTACGCGTCTGTTCTCAGCCTTATAAGCTTACTTGCTCTCTTTTGTCTCATTGAGAGTAGTAGGGAAGGCAGGCATGTTCGCTCAGCATTTTTTTTCAGTGACTTCAGTAAGCGCAGTATCTATACCATGCCAAAACACAAAGTTCTTTCTCCTTGTGTGAAGAGCCCAGCAGGTGCAGTGGGCAAGGACAGGTGCCGGTGGTCAGAGGTGGCCAAAAGAAAAGGACAAGCGTCAACAGGCATCGAGGCTGTGAACTGGGAAGCTCGTGCTGCAAAAACGGTGTGTTCAAGAGGGAAGGATGGGTGGGGGCTGTAAAGAGGTGGAGAGATTCATTTGAGAGGGAATGCCACGTAGTATGGGCGAGAGCCAAGAAATTAAATGGAGACACAGAATCATCTGTGGGAAGGACTGTCCTGGATGCATCACAGGCCACAAAGGCTGCTCTGCTGACAAGAATCATGGATGTTCCTAATCCAACTTTATTCCGTCCCAGGGGCTCCAGAGCTTCTTGACCTTCAGTTCCCACTCCACAACTGATCTTCCTCCTCTGGTCTCTGCTTACTTGAGCCCCCAATATAATTCATAGCTCCTCATGCTTTCCAGTCTAATACGCCACTGCTGCCTTCTCTTTTGCTTTTGAATACAGGAACCCTGTTCGCTCTCTATAGATCAGTTATAGAAAATAATTTAAAATCTCTAACCTTCATGATGCATTTACTCACTAAAACATATTTAAGAAACACTGATTGCCATTGAAACCCATAAGGGCATTTTACATAGCCATCTTTCCTCTTCATTTTCATATTTACCAGGTATGCAGAGCACACCTTTCAGTAACTATCACGTTTGAGTGATTTAATAGAATTTTACGGATTCATACAAAGTAGAAGGGGATAAAATAATGCATCAACTCACCCACTTTCCTTGGTTTTCTGTGTTAAATCAATGCTTTAGAATATATTCTGTAAGACAGATTTCATTTTAACATTTCTGGGTTTGTTATGTCTTCGAAACTTCAAGAGACATCTGTGAGTATGGTAGCATGTTTCTAATTCATGTATAATCTCAAAAAACTTTGAGAAACGTAGAAGACTGCAAACGGATGAAGGCTAATGTTAAAGACATTTCTAAAAGGACAAAAATATTTTTTGTGTATCTCATTACTGCATATAATTAAGATAAATTCTACCATCTTCACTGATATTATCACAAACAATGACACAACTGCACCTGTTTGCCAAATGTTATAAATCCCAAAAGCAACTGTTTCACGAAGTCTTGCCTGTTACTTATACACACTGCCTGAACTTCCATTAAATCCATAATTTAAAGCTTCTGTTCTCATTTTCTTAGGATTTCTGAGAAATACTTCCGACATGATTAAAAAATACTTAAACTTCACACAGTTAACATTAATGATGCATTTACTGCACATCAGTCACTCCTAGGATACAGATTAAGAAGATGATCTTCACCTCCTCGGCTGGAGCTGCGCTCACTTCCTGAAGCACTGCCCGCCGCTCCCCTGAAAGCCCAGCCTGTGAAGGAAGTAGAGAGGAGCAAATCTTGCATAGGATCTGCTCTGCATTTCTGGCTGTGATGACAGTTTCCTAACGTGACTACTGCCATGTTAAAACATAGAAAGTGAATACGTATATATTCAGGATGCCAGAGAGGTTTTTCTGTTCTGAAAGGGGCCAGTAGAAAATACATTCCTACTCCCAAAGGATTTTTGTTTCCTTATGTGTTAGGTCCTCCACACCTGGAAGGATCTGGGAGAAGTTCTGCTTTAGGACAAATACACACACTCATATATAGGATCTCCGCATTACAACGTTCGATTGTTGCATTCAAACAAGTGTTTTTCTCCACTGTTTGAATTAACACCTCAAGCATACTGGGGTTTCTACTCCTTTCTAAGTTCACTATCAACAACAGATAGGCAGTATTTTGTAAGAGACAGTGTTTCATAGAAACCCTGACACATTTTTCATGTCATTTGTATTTTGCTTTCTGTTAATTTGGGGGGGGGTTGACCATTACTGTCCTAAAGCAGGACTAACTGTGATAAAGGGCTATTAGAAACAATCCTGTCTGAAACCAGGACAATTTTCAGCAGCGGGTTCAGTGTATCTTGTATCGCAGATCCACAAACGTGAGAACTTTACTGCATTAGTGCTGTCTCTATCAGATCATGGATTCTATCATGAACTTTATTTACTTGTGAAGTCAAAAGTTGAAGTCTAGGACTGGATGGCTCCTTATGCCTTGTTTCTTATGATTTAAGAGAAAGAGAAAATAGGCTGTTCTTTGCCATTTCTCCTGAGGAAACTGATAACAAAGCCTCAAAGACCAACACAAAATGAACTGTTTCTGTTGCCACAGAATGTTCTGTAGGCAAAAAATGAGGGCCTAAAACAGAAAATTACCTGCGACAAACAACTTTTAGGCAAAAAACCCACAGGTTCTGAGGCTTGTAGGAGGTCTTCAGTACAAAAAATAATCAGATGCATGGGTCTGGAGTGCACCTGGTGATGGACTGATGCGGCATCTGGAAGAATAATCTCTAAAAGGAAAGCCCTCTTACGTACTGGAGAACTTTTCTATCCTTTTCTGTATTTTAGGATACAGTTAAAAGGATTAATAAAACAAAACACTAAGTTCATTATTTATAGGATACCTGGAGATATGACATACAGGGAACAGCAATCTTTCCTTCCTTTTTTCATTTTGATGAAAGAATTTCAAAGAAAGAGTACTCTGAGATAACAAATTACTTTACAGTGTGAAGGCTTTTAAACGTAAAAACTAGCAGTACAGTTTAAAGTACAGTTAGATTCTTGCACGGTTTGGAGAAAGGCAACTGATGAACCGTAAGAATGTAAGTATATGAAAAGCTCATACAGCCTAAAGAAAGCAATAAACAGAAAGCATGTGGATTCTCCTGGAATCACTCTGTATACCTTGATAAACATAAATTATGTTAAATGTTTTGGGTTTGATTTATAAAAGTAGCACATTCTAAAATTACGTAATACCAATGTCCTACTCATACATGCAGATGTCATACATACATGTTGCAATATACATGTTGTATATCATCCTAAAGACCTAACAACGTGAACAATTATGATCAGGTGCATAATATAGGGAACGGTACACGAAAATACAACACAGAAGAAATCAGTAACTATAACCTTCCCAGATAAGGGAACGCATCTATATCGCACCCATTGCTGTGACTGCAGCACAAGCAGACAGACATACGTGGGTCAAGTTTTAACTAGGTTAGTGGGTACTGCCGGTTGTGACAGACATAGCTCAGGGCAAACTACAGAAGTCAAGGAACCTGGGTAAATATTCAGGCAGTTGAGGTTTTGCTGTGCTCTGTAACACTGTGGATACAACACTAACAGCACACACGCAAGCTTAAAGTTAGCTCAGATAAACCAGCTTCTCAAGGCAGTTACTTCTTTTCATTTGACTAAGACCGTACCCCTTCTACGCAACCCAAGGGACAACACAGGCTTTACATCACAACTTAAACCTTAAGGTTTGAAGTGAATTTCTGCCATGGTTCAATCTATTTCCAGAGTTTTCACGTTGAAGTTCTTGCTGCAAATTACTTAATATTGCCACTGCAACCTTATTCAGTCTTTCTTTTTGAGCAGACACGTACCCATTTCGATGGGAGATGATGTGCTGCTGAGCTGCTTGGATTCAGGTAGCAATTCGTCATTCCTTCCAGCCCCGGGTTTCTCAGGCACAGTTAATAGTAGATTCCAGTGGTAACATCTGATCTTTATAAAAATTATTTGCCAGCTATCTACAACTTAGCTAGACACATCTTTGGAATTAAGTTGGTAACAACTTCATTGGGATGGGACTGCATGCCAATTCTGTCTCCTAAGACTACGTTTCCAAGTATTTGGTACACCAGTACATACTATTCTGAGATCAAAACATCCAGCTTCTCAAAACATCTCCTATATAAACTACGATAGCCACAGAAAGACCTACCTTGCTAAATAAGGGACTAAAACATTTGTATGCAGAGCCATCAAGCTTGATAGAGAAAAACACACACAAATGAAAGTTTGTGTGGCCAAGAGACACAGACAAGAAAGCGTAAAGGTGAAGGGAGCACAGTATGGAAGGTAGCTAAAGAAACAGCCTACAATGACAGACACAAAGCCAGCAGAAAGAATGAGGGAAAGGAGACCCCATGGAAGAAGAGCCCAAGCCAGCTGGTGGAAGGATTCAGTGGGAACAAGAAGACATAATGAGTTTACAGATTTAAAATAAATCCTCAAATTAATAAAACAAATAGTAATTTAGAGGTCAGTACTAAAAGCATCTATGCCTCTTATTGGAAGCAGCCTACTCTGAGCAATGCTTTATTCCTACTATCCCTGAAAGACAGACCATATTAGTTTTGCTAATTAATCTCTAAATCCAACATCAGGCTTGAATTATTACAAATAACAATATACAAACACTTCATACTATGCAATATAATAATAAACGTTCTGTTCAGCCTTAAACAGACCCATGGCTGCAAAGGCTCTATACAAAGTAATGTAAAGTGACTACAAAGTAATTTCGAGCTTAATATGCACATGCAGAGATGTAAAATCCACCCATTCTGATTCTCTTACAAAGAGAAGCTGCCCAATGTAATTCCTACAAATCACACTTAGCTTCAAAAGGGTCTTCAGATTGCCTTCTGATAGCTTAAAATATCTGCGCAGTTGTGTTGGAGAGGATGTACGGGGCATTTGTTTGTTTGACTGACTGGCATACTACAGGCTATTTTAAATTTTCAATACAATTGACTGTTTCTTTGTAGATTAGTTTGATGTCTGCTACGCAGAACAGGTGACCTAGTACACTTCCTAAAATTAGTTACATACTTAGCAAGGCCCTCTTTAGACACGTACATATATACAAGTTCTGCTTCTGTCTGTTCTGAGATCCCTAAAGAAAGAGAAAAAACAAATCATACTGATTGCACTTACTATGCAGATAGAAACAATTATTTATGGAAATAAATAAATGTAATAAGACAGAAATACCTCTTGTGCCAAATAACTGTCAGTTTTCACTGCTGGCATTCTGAAACAAACCCCATCAATTTAAAATAAT
>VZTL01064849.1:25192-33222 GCA_013400535.1 Scopus umbretta
ACTCCAGCTGTAGTGTCAGTAGGCGGGCAGGCTGCCTGCGCTTGAATTTAGCCCTTCTCCAGTCATTCACCCAGGGGGGAAAAAAAAAATAATCTGTTTGTAGAAGCACATAGCAGAAGTCAAAAAAATAAAGACTGATAATCAAAAATAGTTCTAGGGGCATATCAGGACTTCTGTGAAATTACATTCTGGTATTTTAGGACATTTCCCATTCCTTAATAAATTAAAGATTAGACCACGTGTGTGCCTGCATTCGGAAAATATACCTTCTCTTACTACTACAACATCTGCTAATTTGGTAATACCTGCTCTGAAAGCCATATGAATGAACCTAACAGAATTTTGTCCCTTTTGAGCTTATGATGTGAAAACCTGTAAGACTGCTGCATAATTTTCCAGAATTTCAACTGCACCTTTAAATCGCTAGAAAGAAGCATTTTTTTTTCCCATATGACATGTGATTAATTTAAGTAACAATAAGTGCAATCAGATGCAGTAACAAGTTTTATATTTAAGTTACATAGCATCAGTATTCTTATGCCAGCTTTTGCCACAGGTGTAGTAGTTGTGGATTTTTATGTCACTTTTTAATACAAACTGCCTGTAGAGTATGAAAAAATTCATTGCACCTAATTTAGGACTTCACATTAAACCCAAAAACTCCCTGTTATTTTCCTCCTCCTTTTTAAACAATCGCAAGGACAAAACATGTGAGAAAGCAAAACTTCTATTTCTACATCATCAGGATAATCTGAATGCTAGCATCACGTTTTTGCTTTTGTAAATCCTATTTATGTTTTGTACCAAGGAAATGCTAGTGGTGAGTGATATGCTAAAAAAATAAAATTGCTTTGGAAAAATAATTTTGAACATAGACAAATGAAACAGCTTCTTACCAATAAATTCCCATAAAACATTTAAAAAGATTATCTTGGTAGAACTGACTTAATGAATACTCAAAATGCAAGCTCAAATCTACCCTGTAAAGCAATCATGGTTTTTTAGCAACTATTTTGACCTTAGTGACACAAACAATTAATTCTACAAACTTAATATCAAAATAAAATTCTACATCTAATGCAGAATAATCTGTCAATGTATTTAATCAATGATATGCTTTTACCGTGTATTATACATTCTAGTATCAAACACTGATTTTAACAGACAAGGAAAAAAAATGAAAGTGAAAACCTCAGAAGTGTACGAAGGTACATGGATGAGACAGAACGTCTCGTCCTAAGCCAAAAGAAGCAGAAGAAACAAGTTGGAGCAGATTACAGTTTGCATCATATTTCAATAATAAAAATCTACATTCACTTTAGCAATATTTATAAATTGATAAATATCGACAGTAAGATAAAAAGTTGCTTACGTTCTAGTCATACATCTTCAAAGCCGACCTGATGACTTGTGACAGCACCCAATCCATTTATCACCAGGTATATATTACAATACATTATAGAATACTGTCATTCTCTCCTGATACATGGATGAGAAATAACTCCCTGATTTAAGTCAAACTTCTCATTTCTATATAAAGATCACAAGAACACAGTTCATCAAGCCAATAACAGGACTGTTCAAACTCTATATAATCGCTTATAAGAACCTAATGAAGCCTATTATTTTAGCTTATTTACTTTCTATAATTCCACCAATTTGTGATCATAATGCTTGAACAAGATGCAAATCGTGCAGAAATTAAAATTTTTAACTTAGCCCAGTTGCTCTTTGTACATAGTCTAAAATTTCTCATGTTTAACTTTCCCCGGTACATATTCATGCCACAGAGAAAACATATTTTGTCATTTTACTCACTCGATATAGCTGTTCTTAAGTATTAGCATCGCTCTATGTAGTTGCCCAGCTGAAGGACATGTATTAACACCAGCAATCATTTACTTGCTTCCTTTAGAAAAAGCTGTAACAAACTTGATTTGTTTATTTGAAAGCCCCCAATCAAATAACTCAGAGAAGCCAAAACCTGAATGTTAAACTATGACATCGGTACATTATATCTTGCACATATTTAAACAATAAAAAATCTTACAGAATTATAACTGCAGGTACAGTGGGGTTTGCTCTGATTTTCTACCTGTCAAAGTTTGTTAGGCAAGTCGGATATTAAAAATAACGCTTTAGAGAGTTACTGCAGTGACAATAATAAAACCAGCCATCATTCTCCTCTTAAACCATATTTCAAAAAGCATCTGGTCAAAAACAGAAAAAAAAAAGAAATAGGAAAAAGAGGAAGAAAAGCAAAAGTAGCATAAAGCTATGCCCATTATCTAAAGGACATCCTACTGCATGTTTACTAGTGTTTATGTTTCACATCAACATATTTTATAGAAGGATTTATATGCCTAACTCAAGTTGTATTTAAATCCTGTGGTGCAGACCCTACCATAAAATGCCTCTTGAGTCCTATTAACTGTACCCATGGTTTTACTTTGCCTGTCTGCTTATTTAAGATCTAATCACAGTTTTGAAGAAAAGATTGTCACTTCTAAGCCTGTCCCCTCAGAACCTGTCTGTTATTAGTACTCAACTGGATATTTTCATCTTCAGTTGTTATTCTCTGTGGTCTTTGCAAATGCTATCTACTGGAATCTGTGACTGTATGGACAAATTGGCTACAAATGCCTAGGACTGCTGCTTTGAGAAACATGTAAGTGGCACATTATTCTGTTGGTATTTTTGTGTTTTAAAGTGTTTCACTTAAATTTAGTTTTCTAAACATTTTCACTAATTAAAAGCACACTCTCTCAATAAAGATTTTAAAATGCTGTTAGAATCTGAACACCTGAATAAAGGTGATGGCATGCTTTTCAATGAAAACAGTATTACATTTTAATATGTCTGTGTGTGTGTGTGTGTGTAAGTTTATATGAAAATAGCATATATACACAGTGTACATATATAGATAATAGTGTATATACATACATAGGTGTAAGCCTGCTAAGAACTTAATGAAGAGACTGAAACCTGTATTTCCTCAGACTGTAATACTAGAAGTGCTCAATTGTTAAAACAGAATACACTTGAATTTGAGGCAAGGCACAGATTTAAGCCTTAACAACCTCTCATATTTCAATCTACAACCATTTAATTCTTCCACATTTTCTGTCAGCATTTAAAATATTTAACTATAAATGTAGCTAGTGTACACTGCTTAATTCAGCACTAAGAATGATTCAATTTTAAGAGCTATTACGACCTGTTATTTCAGAGGCCCGTACACATGCAATTTATCTATCATGTTGAAACATGTTTCTATAAAACAGGATTTTTATAATATTTTGTCTTACGGGAGACAACTTTCCTTCCATTAATGCAATAACTGACATGGTAATGAAGAACCTCTGTATTTACAAATGAAGGGTTTGAACTCCAAAGGTGCTGAGTGGCCTCAGTAGATGAGAGGACCAGACACTGATGACTTTCAGGAGTTCAGAGCAGGTACTGGCACCCTGCAGAATCAGACCCCAGTTGTTTACCAAACAAACCGTTTGGGCTTCACTGCATTAGTACAATCTGCCTCCCCATCAGAGGAGGCAACTCTTTAGGTAGACAAAGTAGAGGGAATTATGTTTGTGCAGGTTTTAAAAGGAAAAGAAATCTTACAGTGACGAAAATTACTTGATTGCATCTCATAATTAGATGGCATCAGCAGTCAGACAATGGTTTAATTTTACAGTTTTAAGCACAAAAGCAGTTCTCCATTAACTCGTTGAGGAAACAAACAGACAACCGTAAAAAAAAAAAAAAAAAATGTTTTAAAAGTGAGAATGGAAACATACCTACAGAAAAGCAGCTTCTCTCTTTTCCCATATTTTCAGAATCACACATCCGAATTACACTCGCGCCCAGACACTCACACTCACACAGACAGGCACATGCTCTTTTTTATTTCAGGGGTTCTGAGCTAACCAGCATTTTTTTATTTACACCTACGACAGCAAAGCATCTTTACTGTGAGAAGTCAGTCACTCTGGTCCCTTCACCCCAGTTCCGACTTTGGAACAATTCATCGCAAGCGAAGCGAAGTCTCAAGTAATGTGGCCCTCTGGTGGAAAGCTCTGCATCACGTCCTGCGCGACCGAATCGCACAGTAAACTAACAGATTCTGAAAACATGCACTGCAAGGCTTCGGCACAACTTTCATAAATACGCCGCGGGATTTTAATCACCAGGCGAGCGCGGCGGTGTGCAGCGGCATCAGCACGACGTTGCCGCCACGAGAACGGGATCCTGTCATTTCGGCATTAACGTGCACAAAAACAACAACAAATAACGCCCCACGCTCTTCGCTTGCACGACACTCCACACTCAGCACGCACAGAGGGTCTGCGGAAGGGTGCCCGGCCGAAAACAGCCCTGTATTTGTTTAAAAACAAACAGGAAGCAAAACAAACTTACCTGCTGTTGTTGCAGATGCAGCAGTTCTACTGTGCTTACTTCAGTGCTCGTGTCACCACTTGATCTTCCATCTCTGCTGCCAGCATCTAATTGGCTGCTTAGAGTGCTCATTCCATTTTGATTCATTGAACTGTTGCTTATTGTCTCTGTCGCAGATTCCTGCATCATGACTTAATACCTAAAAGTGATTAAGAAGTATCAATTAACACACGCGTTACACCTTCACACTTCCATTATCAAGATGTCCCTCTCTGCCAATTACACAGACAGCATCTTTAGAGGAAGAAAAAAGCCTCGCGGAGCCGTTTACCAAGAAACGCGATGCAAACTCTGCTTTCATACAGATACTAATCACCGGAATTACGGGTTCTATAAGCAATCTTTGTGTGCTTACATTTAACGGCCAAAATAACACACCCTGCACGCAGCATGGTCAATAGCATTTATGAACGACTGCATTTTAAAGTCTACCTATAAAGCCAGTTTAAATGAAGGCACGATTTCACACACTACTCTGTATTTCCTATTATCTAGCTTTGACAACCATGGATGACTATACAGCCTTATTTAAAATATTCACTATCTTGATTCTGTCAGAATTTTACAGCATATCTTATGCAAGGCTGTTGTTTAATGATGCACAGCTAATCATACAAAATTAAAATTTTGTAAGGGTGTTACAAATCATATGGTATCAACCAATGATAAATAGTATAATGGGCTTCTCCTTTTTTGTGACTAAATANTCCCCAGCCAAAAATAGAAAAAGACCCCCCCATAAAAAAAAAAAAAAAAAAAAAAAGAAAAAAAAAAAAAAAAAGGCAGGAAAAGGATCATTACAACTTCAACTACGTGCATGGGATATTAATCAAAACGCTGCATGAATTAACACAAACAAGCGCCCACAAGATAAAGCGAAAGTATATATCGTGTGAAGAAAGTTAAAATAGTATAAGATGAGTTACTTAAAGATGGCCTGGTCAAAAAAATAAACAGGATGCAAAAAACCCAAACACGAACACAGTCAACATAAAGGAGGGCAGTTGTTATAGCCCAGTAAACAACAGCAGCACCAGATGTGCTTGTGAACAAACAGCTCTTCTTAAACACTCTTACGAACATCAGCGAAGAAAAATAATAGAAATGGAAAATGTGATACACGCAGTGATTAATTTTACAAGGCAAAAACAAAGCTAATACTCTTTTCTGAGATTAGGCAGCTAATAAGTATTCAAATTAGGCATAAATTTTACATGTACAATGTTTAAAATATTCAGAGAAAGGGGTCTGATTGCCCTTAGTAGTTATATGAAAATTCTAATGCGGGTATGCCATAACTGTGGGAGTAGGCAGCCCTTTCTGATTTTTACAATATTTACTTTCAATAAAAAGACATGTATATCAGAGTGGAAATCTATTTAAAACACTTCATCAACTGTATCGTTACAAGGATTTGGAAATTCGGGAAATTCAAACATTAATCCTCTTTTAGTCAAACAAAGATTTAACCAACAGACAGGTTCATCTTTTACAAATTCAAACGTTAGACAATAACAGCGGTACATTTAGCCAAGCACATTAAAAGGGCAAGGGGGTGTAAATGTTAGATAATCAAAACATTAGAAAACACTCAGAAATTTAATAAATACATCAGCCCCCCTGTTTTTACATCTCTCCGACTCTTTCATTACAATTAGCAGAGAAGGGTTAAACATCTTCCAGTTCATATTAACCAAAGGGTTTTATGTCTTGTGGATTTTGTATCCTTGCAAAGCCCCAGAGTGTAGTTCGGGCTCTGCATTTTAAGTTAAAGTGTCTGTGAGCCAGCAGAATCGGCTTTAACATAACATGACCAGTAACACTACTCTGGCAACAGAAAACAACAAATCTGACCCAACAGCTGTGTACAGAGAGAATGAAACTAGTGCTAGGAAGGGCAATTTATTTGGAAGTGAAGTGGAAGAAATACTGAAGCATTTACATGAAGGAGTCCCTAGAATTTTATGTTAAAAATATTTTTTTTTCTAGTTGTAAAAGGATATTTTTAAACACAATACTGAAACTTTGGCTTGAGTAATGCTCTCTGTGGGCTGCCACAGCCCCCTTTCTCACTGCCGGCAACTAAAAAAGGGCTGCTGGAAGAAGCAAGAGCACAGATTCTTTTTCTTTTCCCTTTTCTTCTCTTGCATACACACGCACACGCACATACATGTTTATCTATACACGTGTGTGTGTGTGTGTACGTACTATCAACTCTAAACCCTCACAAATGAAAGCACTGCAAACATCTAAACGAGGATCATTTCAGGTATCTATGTACCAGTAATTTCAGTTATTGGTGGCAGAATAATCTGAGCCTGCAACACCTTACTAAGAAAACTAAGGTACTTTTTTCCTTGCTTTTACAACAGCAGCGTGGGTTTTTAGCATAATAATCATAAATAAATACAAAGGCAACACACTGACTGCCAGATACTAAGGCTGAAAGTTTAGTATTTCAAATAGGACAAGAAAAAAATATACAGGTCCCTGTTTACACGCATTTATACACATTCGCACTTCCTAATCCTTCTCTTTTTCTCTTGCTGTCACGCTCGCTGTCAGTCGTGAGCGTGCCTACACAGGCACGCACGCACACAAGCACCCACGTTCACGGACACATACGCTCACCGGCACCTACTTCTGCTGTGATTCCCAAACTCTTGTTGCCAAAGGTGAGATATAAGCTCTGCTACCAGGAATTTTAAACAAAGGTACAGGGAAAATATTTGCTGCTCTCTGCAAGAGAGAATGAAATTGTAGATTATTTTAGCGTGTGGTTGTACTGCAGGTTGAATGCCCAGTTCTGCCAGGGTACACAGGCAATCACCGGCACCAAAAAAAGAAATACTGGCCCTGTGAAGTCAGAAGCTACAGCTTTACTTTTCTCCCCTGCAGCGAACCGCACGTTTTGTGCGCACGCGTGCGCGCGCGTGCACGCATGTGTGTTTTAAGCCGGCGAGTCACTGTACAGATACTTATTCTCTACACCACTTCCCTTTTGAAACATTAAACTGACACTGGAACTGACTGCACAAGATTGCATTTTCTCTTCCTAAACAACTTGAATTGAAAGGTTACTTAGTGTAACAATATTTACTTGCAGAATTGTGTTGTTACCAAGGGTATAATGGATGGTGGCTATGCAGGTTTACGCAAGAATGAGTGAAGCATGAGGCATTAGCCATGTGTTTGACATGTTTCAAATTGCTATAATCCAGCATTAAACACACCCAGCAATTCATGCCATTTCTTGCAGCCATAATCTTGAATAAAGCGTGCACAACCACTTATTATATAAATTAGTATATGACTCCCTGTTATAGTCACAACAGCGCTTTTGTGTTTATTTTGCATCGAGATGTGGTCTTTTATTTGTACAAATAGCAGGATAGAGAGCCGTAGCTCAATTAGACCTCCTCACTTTATGACGGGGCGTACCGAACGCCGGGCTCCGCGGGGTTTGTTTTGCCCTGCCCGCTACAGGTTCTGCTGGCGCCCAGGCCCCCGGCGCCCGAGGCCGCTGCCGCCAGGGGGCACCGCGGGGCTGCCACGCCCCGCCACGCCCCGCC
>VZTL01064849.1:45766-65483 GCA_013400535.1 Scopus umbretta
CGGTGACTCTGGGACCTACGCCTACGATGCTTGTAAAGACACCTAGAAGAAGCGAACCCTAACCAACGGCACTGGGGAGGACTGACACACGTACGCACTGCTCAGGGCTGGGACCCTCCCAGCGGGTGAGCCGCCACCTTCACAATTTGTACAACTCAGCCTGCAACTTCTTTGCACCCTAGGTGACCATGAAATACGAAGTACAATCATTGTTTTTCATTCATTTTCCAGTTTGAAGTGTCCTAAATATTGAGTGAATCAGGCCACAGATCAACAGTGTGGGGTCTTATGGCATGATGACAATGGTGTGAGTTGTGTGTCCCTCAGCATGGCAGAGACATGTGAGGGCAAGCAAGGGCAAAAGACTTGTCTTGAAGGATTGTCCTGGGTAAAGGGAGTCAGTCTGGCTGGAGCGGATCCAAGGGTGAACAATCCTGTCTGCTGTTGTGCTCTGTCTCCTGGGGAGGGTTGGGAACTACAGGAGAAAGCCTGGGTGGGAACTGGCACAAATACAGCGCGGGTGATGGGGGCCCTAGCAGGAACAGAGAGTAAGCCAGGCAGCTTACGCACGTCACACGTGAAGTTCATGCACACAGGTTTCACTCAAAACATCTTTCACTTCATGAACGACTAAAAAAAGGTCTGTGGTTTCTGTTGATAATTATCATTGGTTCCACTCAAAACTCAAAGTCTTTAATTGTTAACACTATGTCAACACTTACCTCTTTCTCCCTCAGCAGGTTAACAAACTATGTTACAAACATCTTTGGGGAAAAATTTAACAACTTACTAGGACTTTAATATTTACTCTACATCAATTTGTTATTATTAAAAAAAATGAGCCAGTAAGAATGGTTAATTGCTTGACCATTCTATAATTAACTGTTGTGGATACAAACCTCTCTACCCATGTGAATCCAAGATAGATCATGTTTTGTTGCAAACAGTAAGATGTCATCACAGTGCAACACAGAGAGAGTCAGGAACTAACTGGTTTATAACAGTTTTTTACTTACAGCATATGACTAAGGATACTAGACTAAAAACAGTGAAGTGGGCAAATATATTCCTTAAAGCCTCTGTTTGCAATAAACTACAAATATGTTCTCAATCCAGGGTGTTCATGAAACACTGAGAGGTTTTGGCAATCAAACAAACTAGAACAGGTTGGAGGGAGGGAGGTGTCTACATCTCCGCTTTAGATTCCCCCGCAGTACTAGAGATTGGTGTGTGTTTACCAGGAGGAATCTATGACGACTGTAGATCTACAGATACAACAAAGAAGAACAGTGAGTTTCAATTCACTATTTACAACCCTCTGACTGGTTGCTACTATTCATAACCATTTATCACCAATATTTAATTCACAAAAAAACTGTTAGTATATCAACACCTTTGCTCCAAGTAGGAAACTTGAAATAAGCACTTGAGACTCTCAAAATTTATTCCAGCATGAATAGTACTTGGAAAAAAAAGCCGTATCGAAAGATAACATTCACATTTTAGTGAGTGACAGCCAGATATTCTATACCATCCAGTACTGAAGACAGAATTCAAAAATCCTGTCATATACACAAGATACGAAAGAAGCTGGAATGATTGGTGAAACCCTTCCTCTGAAAACACTGTTTAGTTTTTCAGTATGAACTGATACATCACCTGCCTCATTGACTCTGGTACTATTTACAATCTCATCAAAAGACCAAAAAATGAACAGAACTCTTTAGCCTCTATCAGACCTTTGCAATCAGTGACCAGCTACCAACACCAATCTTCATTTCATGCTGTTCTGAGAGCATGCCAGAGTCCACTGCCAATGGCACGAGAAGCCATCATAAGGAAAACCTATTTTCACCAAAAAAAACCCCAATGGTACCACTGAAACCATTCCTCCATCCTTAATTATTAAAGGACTCTCGAATAAAAGAAACTCGCAGATTTTCTTGCCTTCACAGTAGCCAAGTTTGGCAGGTTCCCAGACTCTGGCTACATACACACTTCTGTCTCTCGCAAAGCCAAAATGTCTGACGGGATAGAAAACAACATAGTTTTTTCCCATTTTCAGCTGCAAGAAAAAGGATCAGAAGTTCAATGCGCTTCACAACTGCAAGGCAGGGGCCTTCTGCAACTAGAGACCCCCCAGGGCAGCACAGGGACATAGTCCTGGTAAATCCCAGCCCCTGCCTGCACCTGCCAAGGGGAGGATTAAGGGACGCAGTGCTGTCCTCCTCAATATTGCCATGGCTTTAATTTATCTCTGTTTTCTAGATTTGTGTATGGTTTTCTTTTTTACTTTTTGAAACAGTAGATGGCAGTATTACTAGTTCCTTCCAATGGCATTTACATACCTCCCTCCTCTCATGACATTCATGACAAAATGTATCACAGCCAGCAAAGCAAATCAAATGTTTTTTGAGGATCTCACTCAACCAGAAGTTCTGTCGCCTGCTCCCTTCCTTGATGAAGGTCTGCAACAGCCTCCTCAGCTCATCTATTCCTGGCCTCATTTATTCCAGCTCCATGTTCCTGATCTGAGCTCCAACTCGCGGAGTTCAATTTGGTCTTTCTGCACTATGTTGGCTCTGACCTGACAAAGCAGTGACCTACTGAAGCTGCTTTCCATCCAGAATGAGGACTGAAAAGGAAGGCTTGGAGGTCTGGACGTTACAGCTCTGGAGATTTCAAACAGTGCCACCTACCCAGTCCCAGAAATCCTCACCCTTCCCAGTCACTTTGCAAAGTCTTTTACTCTCACATATATCTCCAAAACAGCTAGGTTCCACACACAAAATCCTTATACATTGAAGAAGAAATTTCTGATATATTTAAATAACAAGTTACTACACTGCCTGTAGAAAAAAATTGCTATTTTAGTGAGGCCCACATAAACAAGGGTTTGAGCTCCCTCTGCAGGCTCCATGTCTGTAATTAACTAAGAAATGCTTTTCCCACGGCCACGCAGTTATAAACGAATAATGATGATGTGCAGAAACAAAAATGTTTTGACAGGATTTGGCACGAGAGTAGTCGAAATTATCATTGATGTTGTTCTTTAAATGAGACATTTGGGGCAAATTCTGGCCTACTATAAACAGGTGTACTCCACCACAGCAAAAGGAGTGCCAGACACATCACTTCGAAATGGGTTTAGCTTATTTTGTGTTAGTTGGACCGCAACTTAAATAAATAACGGTAACTAACTACAAGAGCTAGTACCTGGGAACATGTTAGGAAAAAGGAGCGCCATCAAGACAGAATAGCGGGGAGATACATGTAAAAGATTAACTTTTAACTTTAACTAGTAAAGCAGATTATCCTACTGCACCAGGCTTACACTGATTTAGTGGTACAGAGTATCTGGGGTGTACCAAGTATTAAACTCACAAACAGAGACTTCCATCCCAGGTATCGCCAGATCTGCACACTCAAGAGCTAAACCAGCTCTAAGTTTCACTGGAGCCACTATCTAATGCGATTTCATACAGGATTAGGCCAGAAATGTGGATTTCTTTGACCTTTCAAGTCCAGCCATTAAAAAGAAACCTCCTTTTTCAAGCTAATAGCTTTTTTCTTCCTTTTCAAATTAGGGAAAAAAACAGGATTAGAGACCACATACAATCTTGGAAAAAGCTATCCAGATTATGCAGTGATAAGAATATAAAAGAGAGAAAATATATTTCATAAACAAAGCTACATAACAATGTTAAATTGAAATACATATCTGTGTTCAGTAGTTCTCTTCCGATCCAACTTTTCACTGTATTTCAGCCCCAGTCTATTTCAGCTGGAGTTCAGGTGTGAAGCCCACAAGAACAGAACATAACAAGGCAGCAAAGAGCTTCTTTAATAGCCACAGACATCAGAAATACCAAACATACAAAAATACCAGAAAACACAGCGATATCTAAAGATTCAGCCCATACCTTTCTCAGCAAATGAGACAAAAATTAAGATTTTGTCTAGACAGAACTCACAATTTCTTGTAGAAGACACTGTTATATAGTCACACGTTTCTCATTAATCATTTCTAACTGACATTTAAGCCAAAATTTTTCCCGATTTCAACTGTTTACATGTCATATTACACTCTCCTATTCTTGAATCTTTGAGGTCTATGCATGCTAACGTTTTTAGATAATTGCCCTATTTTTGTACTGCAGTCTCTTAGAGGTAAGACTGTATCACACTGCGGAGAGATCTATAACCTCTGGTATGCAGAAAAGCTCTCTTACTCTGGGGCCAGAAACAGCATCGCAGATTTACTACGGCAGCTCCACTCTGCTCATCAGCCCACATGCAGCTGAGTCCCTCTTTCTCCAACACATCTTTTTTCTGCTTGTTGAGATGAGCTGTATGAAAACCAACTGGCAGCCAGATACTAGTGATGCTTCCCAGGGATCAGTACTAGGACCAAGACCATTCAAAGTCTTCATCAACAGCCTGGGCAACGGAATGGAGTGCACCCTCGGTACGTCCATGGATGGTCCCAAATTGGGGTGTGTGGCGGGGATGTGGAAGCACTACTGGGGCTGCTATTCAGAGAGAATTCAACAGGCGAGCCAATGAAGAACCTCACACAGAACCTCACGAAAAGCAAGTGGAAAGTACTGCAACTGGGCAGTAAGAACCCCATACTACCATACTAGAGGTGAGGAGTCAACAGGATACAAAGCACATTTTCAGAATAAGGTCTGAGGAGTCCTGAACGACAAGTTGAACATGAGTTTGCGTGTACCCTTGCAGCTAAGGCAGACAGTTATATACTGTATGAGCGAAAGTGTAGGCATCTGGTGAAAGGAAACAATTTGTTCTCTGTTTGGCACTTGTGGCACTGCCTCTGGAGTACTGTACTATAGGCTTCTGTACAAGACACCAACATACCACGGTGAGTCCCGCAGAAGACCATCAAGATGCTAAGGGAGCCAGGACATGATGTATGGGGAGAGTTTGAGAGTACTGGGTTGGTTCAGCCTCCAGAAGAGAAGGCTATGTAAGGATCCCTTTACTGTCTTCAAGGACCCTCAATGGTACAGGTGTGGAAAGGTGGAACCAGAGGTGCACAGCAACATGACAAAAGGCAATGGACATAAGCTTAAACACAAGAATTTCTGATTAGATGATAGGAAAAAATCATTCACGGTGAAGTGATCTAACACTGCAACAGGTCTCCACCCTCAAAGAGATTCAAAATCAGCTAAGAAAGATCCTGATCAGCCTGATCTAAATCAGCTGTGCTCTGAGCGGGGCACTGGGCCCCATCACCTCCAGAGGGCCTTTACTACCTAAATCCCACCAGAAGCCCATGATTTTATCCAGTAGCAATCCTGGCTATTGGGTATCCTTGAGTACTGTAGACACTACCTGAGCCATCTCTGGCTGTCGCGTGCAACGGCCAGCGAATGTACAGGCACGTTTGCAGAAGTTCCCTGTGTGTGCATAGACCAGCTCTCGCACCTAACTTGGCAAGCACAGCAACTCTGCCAAACTAGGGAGACTCCAGGTTTCCTGCGCACGCTCAGGTCACTGCTCCAGTGCCCTCACAGCAAGTTACGTCCCATATGTTAGCCAAGACAAACTTTGTGCAGTAGTGCTACGCTAGCACTGCATCGGTTGGTTCTGTGCCTGCACGAGGCCGCATTGGGACACGCAGATCAAATCGTTCACAGGTAACTTGGGTAGCTTTGCATCAACGTAGACAACGCTGTGCTGGCAACTCCTCATTCTTACGCTGCATGCTCCACACAATGCTCCAACAGATGCTCCAATGATCTGTTCCAAACAGCTCTAAACATGGTTTAAAAAAATCTACCTCATCTAAAAATCTAACTAATAGTCAAACTATACATATATGTTAAGTCCTTGAATCATCACCAAAAAAAAAAAAAAAAATCACTTTTTCTTACTGAAACCCTTCATGTTTGTTTTGGTTAACCAAGGCTCAGACTTAAATGGAATATTTTACCTGTAGTAAATCATAGTTACAAATTACATAGTTTTACATTATAGTTACAAATTCATGAACCATTAGCTACCGACCTGATACCCTGCTTATAATAGCACCCACATTTTGTAAAGCATTTTTCATCAGCAAGTCAGTATCATTATCCCCATTTTTTAACAGATGAAAAAACTGAGGCATAAAATAAGGAACTGATTGGATCAAGGTCATGTAGCAAGCCAGCAGCAGAGACAGGAATAAAAACAAGGTGGCCTAAGACCTAGTGCAATGTCTCTCACTGTCATTTCCTCACCCCAATGTCTCTTTTGTCTGGGTTCCTGCATTTCAATTTACCCTCTCTCGAGTGTATTAACTTATTTTGAGGCAAAAATATTCTAATTTTCTGGTTGTGTGACTGTTCCCTCTATTGTGGTCTTTATGGGTACTCAGATACCTTTCTAGATTGTTAAAATATAAAAAAAAAAACCAAAAAAAAAAGATATGACAAATGAAATTATATATACACTTTCTAAGTTTAATTTAATGGTGACAGAATCTTGATTTCCTCATCCCTGTACAGATAGTTATTGTGTGCTGAAAGCTTTTCTTACTATTTTAGTGCTGTTAGTGTTGACAACTCTAACCAATTAGGATCTCCTTTGGACTTCACTAACACGCTGTTTAGTAGTACTCTGGATAATTAATTAAATAAAAGTAGAGATGCCAGAAGGATCTGGGATTCACCAGTTGGTATCTTACCATATTGCTATTTACAGTCCTTCTAACCAGCTTCAGATTCTAACTTATTTTGGGGTTAGTGTTCATGAAATACTTTGACAAAAGTTCTAACAAAATTGCTGGGTTTTTTTTTCCTCGTTTTGCTCACCAGATCTGTAATTCTATCAAGAAAATAATTACATTTATTTGACAGAAGGGATGACAAATTTTTTGAACACTGAAGCTCCTCAGAATCCAGAGTGTCTCACTTGGAAGTCTAAAGGCATGACTACACTTCACAGTTAAATATAACACAAACCATCAGCATTCAAGCTAGCTGCAGAACGAAGCTCAGAAACACAGCAGGGCTTTTCAGCATTAATACCAAAATGAGCGTCCCTGCACGGACATACAGCTGTGCGATGTAGAAGTACTTGCGTGGATCAGTACTAGCTCAGGTAGAATGAGTATGTACTACATCACTTTCCATTGTACAACACAA
The DNA here is from genome assembly GCA_013400535.1 of Scopus umbretta. Lineage (NCBI taxonomy): Eukaryota > Metazoa > Chordata > Aves > Pelecaniformes > Scopidae > Scopus > Scopus umbretta. The sequence continues at coordinate 52,924 of VZTL01064849.1, forward strand.
ACACGTTGAAAGCATCTTTGAAAGACAGTCTCAGCTCCCCCCGACAAGCTGCAAAACAGCAATTAAGTGTCTGAAATACCAGGTGGCACTGAAGCCTCTAAGTCTATGAAAGTAATCCAAAGCTTTGCCTCCCTGGATGAAAACACGTCACTTAAGTGCCAGAAGTTCTGCTACTGTGTATGCTGAGAGGCACCACTGTGATAGCCCCGCACACTGGAGGCAGTTAGTGATTCACAAATGTGCACGTAGGACCCTTCAGAACTGCAAAGCTCGCAGGGATTATGCCTAGGAGGCAAGGAGAACAGTGCATTGAGCGTGAAGCACAGCAGCACGGGTACCCTTCTTCAAAAGTGCAGCAAGAAGAGGAGTGGAAAGTGGTGAAAAAGCTGCAAGCCCTACAATAAATGCTGTGCGGTCCTGCAAAATGCCACATTTGACACGGTAAATAAAAATCTTACTGAGTATCTAAGTAACTACGTAGCTCCTTGGTTGGCTCATGTAATATCTACCCCCCTATTATGATCTGATTCAGCAAGGTATTCAAAGCATTTTCACAACTAAAACTTTCCAAGTATTCCCACCAGCTTTGCTACGAATAGTCAGGCCCCTGAAGTTTCTCACAATGCTGAGCTGAGGACATTCCACATACGTGCATACCTGGAACTGATAGATCAAACACTACTTACTTGAAACTTCAATATATAGGTGTAAACATTGCAGTGATTCTTCACTTCCTCATTAATTCATAAAGGAAAGATCTAGTGCACATCACAGAAGAAAAGGAGTTCTTTTGCAATTCTTCCAACATTTTGCAATAAGAAGTTGTTATTGGCCTGCACTGGGATGAAACCAAGTTTGATTTTGAAATCTTTTTTTTTTTAAATAGAAAGAAGATAACAAGAAACATCCTACCTATCCCACCGTAACATTTAAGTTTTCATTACAAATACATCCCACTCGTCTTAAAGTTCCTGCTCTTAATTGCTTATGGAAAATGGAACCTCTCCAGGAGAGATTAGAAAAGATGCACTGCATAGTTCTCAACACCTCAGATGTCTCACAAGTGGTACACCCACACCAGATCCCTGGGGAGGCAGAAGAGGAACACCACACACAGTTTCAAGGGCATAGCTCATGGTTATCTCTTACCAAGTGATAACCACAATGCCAAATCTGGGCCAAAATAATAAATGGAATATGAGGCACAGGGAAAAAACAGTACAGACTCAAACCTTCTGAGAGGGGAGTGAAGCCCAACAGAATACAACCAAATCCTGCTATGTGATGGGAAAAGACACAGCTGAACATGGAGCAATGAACTGGAGAAAGGCAGAGAAAACAGCAGCCAAAAGGGAATCCTTTCCTTGATAACAACTGCAGCCCCATTCAAGTGAAAATATGAATGAACCTAAAAATGAGAAAGTAAAAGGAACAAAACTAAATTTTAAGGAAGATGTCTAGATTTTGTCCTGCAGGGAGTCAGGACTTGCTTGTATGTTGCTCTTGTACAAGAGGGAGTGTCTACCTAAACCCTATTCTTCATAGGCCAAGCCTCTTCCGAGCAGTCGAACTCATCACAGGAACTGAGATGACAAAAATAAGGTATGTAAGCATAGCTCTTCTACCTATACATGCTCTCCTCCGAGTAACAAAGGAGGACATCTGACAGAGACTTTATTATTATTTTGACAACAGGAATTCCTTCTTTTTGAAGTTTGATTAAGAATAGTAACAGCTGAAAGCCCAAGCAGATGTCCCTCATCTGAATGCTCATCAGGCTTAGCTCCACCTAATTTCTCAACTCCTCTGGGGCTAGTACGGATCCATTCATAATCTCAAAGTCACCATTTGCTGCCACTTCCAGGGACTTGGCAGCTTGATCTACACTAGTATATCAAATACTGCCCAGAAATACTCCTGAGCACTAGAATACGATCACCTACATTTTAAATTGTTAAAATTGCTCTTGAAATGCTTTTCACTCGTGCCAGCTAGCACTCTCCTAGACAATTTGCAAGCACAGTTCAGAAGGAAGAGCATTTCAGGAACCATTCCAAATATGCAGGTGGATCTTGCCACAAATTATTTTGGAAGCTCAGAGAATTCACACCATAGACATCAGCTGTTCTGTGCAGTGGCACTCAACAGCATGGGAATGATCCTGGATACATCACTTAGCAGTTTAGACACAGGCTAAAAATCCAGTTGCAGTGGTACTTCAGTGAAACCAAGGCTCAGCCTACTGATGTTTTCATAGCTTCACTCAAAAAAAAAAAAATCTCACTAGAAGCACATAGCTGCCAGCAAAATAAAGAACACTTGCACATATTTCCTTCCCCAATATTTTCCAACATTTCTGAGCAATCCTTGGGTTCTAAACTATCCTGGAACTCTCTACCTCCTCTTCTTTCTTTTCTGCAAGTGATTTTCCATTAATCCAAGTCATTCCCTTCTGATAATATAGTACAAACCATTTTTCTCAAGCCTGATCTGGCTTGACCATCACACGATACTTCAGTGTACCTGCCGAATCAGTTATCCTGCTATGCCCACAGAACTTCACACAGATATTCAGTTGGTAGATTGTGGGCTTAGCCTTGCATTGGAAGATACAAGAAACACCCACAAAACCCCAGCCAATTAAGTATACAACTGGAAGAGATGATCATTTAAGAAGACAGCACTAAGTTGAGGATAAGGTTAAAAAAGCAGTTTCAGGCTTTCTACCCTTCTTTTCCAATATTGGGTATCTCAGTTTCTTATATAGGAAAAGCAGGTAGAAACTCTTTCTTGAACCTCCCTGAATGTAGTATATGCTGAAGAGAAGTTTTAAAGTTTTTTGAGTCAAACTTACTTTCTCCCAATACTCATGATGGAAAACAAATGAGACTGACAGCTTCTTGGACCTTCCATTCTGGGTTTTAAGGCATGAGGGAAGAGAATATCCCTCTGTGAGCTATGCATACATTGGAATGGATTTTTCATCTATTTTTAACAGTAATTTATCTAATTGCTCTGCATTATGCTACAGCACATCATGTTAAACTGCATTTTTACATGGCTGCATTACAGTTTCAGACATTTTATTACATCATCTACAATGATTTTACTTGCTGTATTTGTCCTGCAAGAACAATGCAAAAATGTCTACAATAATGCAAATGCAGTTTTCCTATCATGCCTGCTTAGGATACAGCGATAATAATGTTATACAGTACTTATTCATGGTTGCTCAGTCAATATGTTATGATGTACTGAATTCTTTGTGTCATGGGGCTCAATTGCTTATATCTGGCAGTCAGGTGAAATTATAAGAAATAAAAAACAGGCTAATCAAACATAAATGTGATCCTAAATTTTTATTGACTGCATTTATCCAATGTTCTCCGTTAGGGCTGGCATCTCACTGAGAGGAGAAAGGTGGAGAAGTGGTTGAAGTGAGTGAAAAAGACACATCCCTTCTGCTCTCAGGGAAAAGTTTGGGGAGGGAGTGTTTAAACTCTATTTTTGTTGCATGGGTGACCTCATTTTTAAAAGAACTATTGCCTCTGAGTGATAACATAGATATTTACATGTAAAACTGTATTTGAGGTATGATGTGTAATCATATGGAATACAACAGCATCTTTGTTAGTCAGGTATGAGATGCGTGAAACATGTGCAAGTGAACCAGGACTGGTACTATGCATGGCACAACACTGTAGAGACCATTTTTTGTAAAAATTGCCTCCTAAATGGTACTAATATTTGATCAAGCATCCCATTCTAAGAATTATGCATTCAGATTTCACTGGTTATTATAAACTTACAAAATACCTCTGTTCCTGCAGCACTCTAAAAGGTTGTGCATCACGATCAGCCATATACATCTTTGATTTACGCATTTTAAATAAACTGCCATCTTAACTAGCAATAACCAGTTTCTTTTAAGAGAAGGGGCAGCTTTCCTGGAACTCGTCCTTTTTAACCTATTATCTCAACAGATGCCTCAAGTGGAAGCCTGGCAGAAGATACCAGGATTAGTTCCTCGTTGTAGCATCTCTTCCTTTTTTCCAAAGATAATCAAGGACAAGGTGGCACGAGATAATTAGCTACAAGTACCATTAGCTCCCTGAATCATCTCCATGACTGATACCGAGCTCCTGCAGGCAGCCCTGGCTTACAGTCTGCAACTCCCAGGGAAGATATTTCAACATAAGAAAGAGGCCCTACATTGGGGGAAGAAGGAGCTATGCATATGAATGACTACATCTCGCCTGGCTGATAGGAGAACTCCTCAGTATTTCCAGCTCCTCACTGCTGGGGTAAAGCAGCTTACCATAGGGATAACAGACTGTTTCTTTGACCTCTGTCTTTTGCTTTTGGGAGTGTCTTCAAATAGGGCCAACTGTCTCAAAAAGCTCCCAGAATAATTGTGTATTTTTTTTTTTTTAAATAAATAGGTAGGGAGCTCCTTACATCAATGTAAGTAAATAATTGGCCTGCGTAATTAATTAATAACATCTGTAGAGAAAGTGCTGTATTGGAGATGGAGGATTGGAGTTTTGCCCACCAGGCTTATACCCCAATTTTACTGTACTGTTGATGTCAATCCCCATTTTGAAACTGCACACCTAGAGGCAAGCTCCTAATTCCCTTCGATATCTCAACAGAAGGTTCTAATTCTCAAAGGGGTGAAATAGTTCCTTACTCCTGAAAATAACACATAAATATGAATTTAAGAGCTTAACAATGAAGTTTAAAATTTTAATTTAAATTTTAATCTTAGTAATCTACTGTCTCAGTTTCTCCATCTCTAACAGTAAAACTACTGAGCTTTTTGTGAAGTGATTTTATTTCCTTGGATAAGAAGCTCCGCATTTGCTATGTATTCTTATATACTACTATTAAAATGGCTGCCATTTTTGCATTTTACAAGGTAAGTCTTTACAGTAACATGAAATAAGACTTTTTTTCATGTGGCATCTTCTTTCTAGACAGGGCAACATTGTTTAATAAAAACAATTTTATATCTAATAGAGACAATTGCACTAGAAAAATTTCAGAATGAATACAATTATGTTAGAACACAATTTTACATGTATCCATGAAAAATAATTAGGTCTTTTATTTTGCACATCCGGATTCCGCGCAAGTGACACATGTAAGCATGTGCTATTACTCCTGATGGAAAGCCATGAATCTTGTCAATACTTACCAGGGCATAAAAATCTAGAGATCAGTGTTGTTACAGTGAAGGATATGGCACACACACAATTTCACTACACTGACTTTAATGCTTTAATACTACTACATCTTACCAGTAGGCAGCACTGTTACATCTTTTTAGGTGTTAGCAATGTTAATGACATACAGTGCCATCTGCAACTTTCTACATAATATCTGACCTTTACTTCCATTCAACCCTCATTATTTTTTCTTCACGCAGTGTTTCTATCTCCCAGATTTTATTTCATAAAAGAAAATAAGAAGAAAATCAAAATGCTGGAATATTTTTTAGCACATCAAAAATGGGAAATGGATATTGGAATGGTATATTGGATTGCATTAATCAATTACCATAACTGTCACTATTTAAAACATGGCAATACCTCTATCAAATGATGAATTACCTTAGGCAAATATCTCAGTAACGGAAATGATTCATTTCAGTATTGATTAAATCGTTTAGACCTTTAAGATCTTAAAAGAACAAACTGATAGAATAAACAATGGTCCTGATCCAGAAAACCCTTGTTCCAATGAAGAGCACATGAGCCTTCAGTTATGAGAGTCATATCATAAATTGGGCTATTCTTCTCACGAAGGATTTAAAGTGTAAAAATCAGAACAAATGAGAGTTTTAAACCCAATAATCTGTTCTTATTACTGTTTTAAAATTAGCCAAACCTAAATATACAAACATGTGCAATGCTCTCATAACTGATAATTTTCAGTTTTTCCCTTCCAGAGTGTTTGTATCATCAACTAATTGGACCTTGACCTTACATTCGCTAAAAATTAAAATTCAGTACTGAGTTCAATAGGATTTTTGGATGTACAAGAAAGGAAGAATTTTGTGCCAAATATACATGTACCCAGCTGCAAAGGTTACTGGCAGGGGTTAATAAGTATATTTGCAAAGCACAGTTAATGAATACTTACATTAGAATATGTATCTATTTTATATATATATTTATATGTGTAGACACACACACGTTCCCACACAGGCACACACACATATTTATATGAGTAAGTTTAAAAATAAACAGTATTCTTTGTTCATTAGTAAACAAGATATACTAGCTCAAACATCTTAGCAGTGCCAGATTTTTTTTTCCACTGTCTGTCCTACTTTCACACCAAAATTATAATTTCATGTTTCATAAAAAGACACTGAAACATAAAATGGGCCAACATCAAAATATAACAAGGAAGCAAAGATAAATTAGAGGAATTCTTTGGTTCTTTCACTAACTAATCAGAGATATACAGAAAAGGACCTTTTAAGTTTAATGATACCTGCTCATTAAATGATGCTAAACACTAAAATACCACGAACAGCAGGGAATTTCAGTTTACATTAGAGAAAAAAATAAAAGGGTAAAAATGACTGAAGTTGGTCAGTTCAAGCTGATAGGGCACTTCAAATGAATAACAGAAGAATAAAAGAGACACTCCAGGTTAAATTAGGTTCTCCTATGCCTTTTCTTGAAAGTGCTTAACTTCACAAATTTTATTTGAATTAACTAACCTGCCAAAATCAAAGACCTGAATAGGGGTAAAGTTAAACAAGCAACTATACTTCACAGTAAGTTTACCCATTAAACAGCAGATAAAACCTCTGCATAAGAAAAGATGGGGGAAACAGTTTTAGAATATGCATTTTTTCCTTCTCTAGTCAGGGAAAATGTCATCCCTTTCATACTCTTGAAGTAAAGCTATACTTCAGAATAAAATTATTCAGATATGGAACCTAATTCTTCTAATAATTTGTTTGTAAGAAACCTGTTTTTCTACGTTCAGCACAGTCTTCTTTCTCTCCATTTGAAATATATAATACTTGAGTATTACCATTTTAGTGTGGCATTAAAGATACTAAACAATTAATTATACTGCATTACCTGACTAATAACTTTTGCAAATACACGGTAAAGCATTTAAAGGAAAATAAGCCATTTGAAGAAATTGTCAAGGTTGAAGGAAAAAAAATGGGTTGTAAAATAAGAAGGTGGCTTCAAATCTTTCTCAAAATACATGCTATACCCTATGATAATTTTGTCTGAAGACTACATTTATCATTAGAAAGAATAAAAGAGTTCCATTCTGTTTTTTTCTGTGCTAGCAGCTGTAACATACTAATAAAAATACCTGTTTCACATATACTGAATCTGTTCCTTACAGTTCCATCAAATTTTCTTTCTGTCCTTAAATTAAAAAAGACAAACCCCAATTTATTAAGCAGGCAAACTTCTCCTAACAGGCAAGTTTTAACTGCAAAAACTCCAGTCCTGAAAGTGGCTCCTTGTGGGCTGTACAACCTGCTTGTACAGCTGTACGATCAACCTGCTCGCTGACTAGCATTTGGGTTTTAATTTTTACTACACACATTACTTCCAGATTTAGTTAGGTATTTTTTGCTAGCATTTTAGTCACTTGGGAGAGGGATGGAGTCAGAAAAAGAGGAGAAAGGAGCAAAACCATATTTGGGTGTAGACGGATGGCAAGCAACTCTCCTCATCTGGGTCTGTCTCAGGCAAAGACAGTGTCTCTGTTCCTTAATGTCCCTCCCAGAAACTCCCCACCTTCACGGGCTAATTCTCAACCTGAGGATGCAACACTGGACTGGGACATAAGAACCTTGATTTTGGTCACTGACAGAAAAATAATTTTGGATTTGATTTTCAGAGATGATAAGCAGTCATGTCTCCAATCCAGCCCATTCATCACACAGATTTAAATGCTAACGCACAAGATATGGGTAATGGTTGTCTACCTCACTGAAGGACTGCGAGATTATTTTCATGGCTTTGAAACACTCCAAATACTGTAAGCATGGCAGGAATACAAATAAATACAACCCCAAAGTAAGAGGTGCAGAGACATTTGTTCTCTTTGGTCACTGACTGACAGTGGACCCTTACAATAGCCAGCTCCAAAGGGATAGATCCATGCCCCCATCCAGGTAAGTGCCATCACCTCTAAACTTTATTCTCCAAACCAAAGTTATTGTCTTGAAATACCATTACATAAAGGTGCTGAGTGATAGGTGCTGTGTCAGCCTCAGAAGAAATACTAGATTGCTTTAATATGCCACAGCTATAACTGGCAAGATGCAGGAGAGCATCACCCATCTGGGAGCAACCTTAACAAGTAAAAAAGGGTACAGTAGCAGTTGTAAATTAACAGTACATGAAAACCCCGTATATATATAGTGATGGACTAAAACATATGAGAAAGATCTCTGCTCTAGAAAAGTTGCCAGAAGACAAGACAAATCAAGGGTGGGGATGAGATAAAGTAAACAAATAACATGATGACCATTATGATATAGGATATGTTTTATTCCCCACTTTAACTGTTACTTGTATCTTAACTTTATGAAAGGGAACAGTTCGCTTCCAGTGACAAAAGCCAGACAAATCTCCTGGCACTTGCAACCAATCTTACAGCATCGATCAAGGAACAGTCTCATGTGTATGCTTAGAAGTACATAAAGGCTCTCCTACAGTTCACTACGAACAACTAAGGTTACTGTAGCATAAAGAACAGCGAGTTACGTCTCCCCATGCCTTAGCAATACAATCAGAGCTAACAAGGACACGGTAGCTCAGATATGACTTTCTTTTTTTTTTTCTTCACACCTGCACCAGGTTATCTCAAGTGAATACACCCAAGCATCTTCCATTTGTGTGAAACTCAGCAGTGAAGAACTTCCTTAGAGATATTCCTTCCAGTGAGAATATGATCAGCATGCATCTGAAAAAAGCATTGGTTGCACTGTGTAACCGTCTTCTCAGTCCATTCCAGGCAACACTGGAGAATATTTCATGCTAAAGGCCTAAGCAGAGCATGAATAAGATGAAATAGCACTACCAGTCTCATTAAACTGAAAATGGTATACAATCTCTGAACAAAATTTAGGAGGCGAGTATGGACTTTTTCATTCAGTGAGAGGGAAGGAACTGATTTAAGCTTTTGGTGGTCACCAACATCATGAAGAAAACAACTTTTTAATTAAGAAATATAAAGTTACAGGAAATACAGGAATGAGCAGCTAGAAAAAGCTGCCCTTGCTTTTTAGGAAAACTAGCAAAGGATTAGTTAAGATTAGTTAGGCTTCGTTGAGAAAGTAATCTGCAAGACAGCAATGGCAACTATGTAATTACACCATCAGATACACTGAGTTAAAAGCTTATTCTTTCTACTAGTAAATACGGATAAGAACAAACAGGATGTTGCTATCTTCGTTCTCATTAGTATTTTTACTACAAGTGGCTGAAAGCATCAGCTGAGAGGCCCCACTGGTACAGGCACTCTATGAACCACAGCAAGAGACACCACTACCAAAGAACTCACAGTCTGATCAAAGACACCTTGCAGAATAATTTAAAGGAATTTTATCCTTTCCCTAACTTGCACATTTTATTCTAATTATTTTTGCATCACATCTTACAACAACTACTTCCTTATCTATTATTCTTAACTAACTCTCCTCCTATTCTTAAATCATATTAAGTCATGTCATTGCTTTTGACCAGCAAAAATTCTCTCTTCTAGCATAAAAGCAGAGCTGGAAAATCTGGGGTTGTTCAGCTCAAAAGGACAGGAACTTAAAAACTAAAAATGCACCCCTTGTGTTCACTTTACAAATGCACAATCCATCAAGTGACTAAGTCTACCTGGTCCCCTGTTTTGCCCAGAGAGGGAACAGGAACTTGAGCCCTGAATACCACCTGCCTCCCTGGCCACCTCTCCCTGTGACCATCTGGAGAACGTTACTGTGCTTCCCGCCAAGTGGAACAGAAATGCACAGGGCAAAACACTGTTTATCCACTTGGGGATTAGTGAGGAGGGATTGATACAACTTGAAGGAAGAAGTACCAGTACACCCAGAACTGATTCATGGAACTTAAGGCTGGATACGTCTGATGTATGTAGTCGGAAAGAATGTTATTTCCCCAAAAAACCTATATGCTCGGTTTACAGTTACTGTTAGAATACCGGTATGTGCCACTGCACTACATTCCACAAAATCCATACAATATTTTTATTTGACCCTTTAGCTGAATATTACATGACATTCAAGCTCTAACTGATGTCTTTAAACAGAATGTAGAGAGAGGAAAAAATTCACCAGACCATCGATCCAGATCATACTACTTGAAAGCCTATATGCTCTTTCAAAAAACGATGCATCAAATATTGCAACTATTACTGTACTTTATCACAAAGCTAAGAAGTGCTTTGGTGATGCAAGAATAAATGCCCTGAAATTAAAACTAGGGGGATTACCTGCTGCCCTGGCAAGTAACTTGCAAAACCACTTTGCCCACCTGCCTGCCCAAGAACGTCCAACTATTTTAACCAAGTGATGATATCCATGGCTTTCCTTTAGAGTCCACCAAAGTTACACAGATCTAAACTAGACACGCTGAAATGTGTGCAGCCTATAGTACACGAATGCGAAATTCTATTTCGGGTTAGTCTTGCATCTTTCTATTATTTTACTTCATTAGCTCTTTTTTTCCTTCTATGTATTAGAGTTTTGTTTCTGTATAGCTGGCTGTTTGTTGATCCTAGAATTAATTTCATTTTTTCTTACACTGGCCTCATTCTCTCTAATTTCATTCTCCTCCTTTGTCTAATTTTTTCACTCTGCTTTTCCCTTCGTCTCCTGTTTTATCCAGTTACTTCCCTATTCTGAAAAAAAAACAAATTAATATTGAAGAACGTATTAGTAAACAATTCTTTCCTATTTTTCGTTTCCACTTTCACTTCTAGCTCTGTCCTCTCTCCCCTCTTACCTCCCTCTTCCTTCCTATCTCAGTCATTCATCCTAGAGTTTCTGTTCCTTTCAGTCCCTTCTGGCCTTAAAATCTGTGCATCTTTATTGGAAACATTACTAACTGGCTTAAAGTCATAAAAAAGCAAGACCTAACACAGAATTGGTCTAACTGGGTAAATCTGTATCTAGCATCTTATCACGTATCTCAGAGAAGGCAAGCTGAATGGCGTTTGGTCCATCTTGAAGGACAGTGTGGTATCCAGATGATTAAAACAAACATGTCCTCTTTTTTGATTAAAACCAACTATATCGGTATTAATAAAGTAATAATAATACAATAAAGTAATACAATAAAGTAAATATATACACTATTTACTATAAAAATAAAGTGAATAAAAATAATATAATAAAGTAAAAAAACTTTGAATCCAAATTAATATCCATTATATTGGTAAAAGTCCTCTTTGCTAACACAGGTTGAAGGATAGTGTTTTCTTCTTTTGAAATAATTTATAAGCTTCTGATATTAACTTTTTTACAAATGAACATAGTATCTATATTAGTGGTTGCAAATTTTAGATAAGTCCCCAGAATATATTCATTTAATAGGAAAATTATTGACTGAACTACCATTGACTATATGAACTGGAATTCCTTTTTTTTCAGAAGGAGGCTACCAAAATATACTAAATATTATCAAAACTGCTACAGATTGTGGAACAGCCCCTGCACAGCATCAGATCCAAAGAATTTTGCAATGTCTCTTATAAATGATAAAATTATTTACACTTGAAAGCAATCACAGTGTGATAGGTGCTTTCCAAACAGAAGGGAAGTGATGTGGCCAGCATGTAATTTCAGGTAAATGAAGCCATGTTTCTTCATTTGCAAACTGCGAATAATGGAATCTGCCTTCTTTGGAAATGGCATTAACAAAAGTGGGAAACCACCCTTCCAGAACAATGTATTGCTATCATAAACCCAAAATTATTCCTGCCCAATACTGAAATCTAAAGAGAATATATATTAAAAAAATGAAGTACAGCATTATCTTAAAACAGATTGGCCAATATGGTGACTATGTTAACAGACTAGGAGTTGTACTCATGTTTCCTCTCACTCTCCCTACCGTTACTTGTTTGCTTCTTGCACAGACTCTGAAATAATTTAAACTGCTTACAATCCACATTTTTTTTGTAATAGAAAGAAGCGAATGAAATCTTACAAAATCAAAAAGGAGCAGAAACATATCCCTTTGTACTACTGTATATGGCAATGGATTGAAGCTGGCCATTGACATTAAGAATGCACGTGATCACCTCAATTCCTTTAGATGGAAGAGAAAGGTCAGAAACTTATCTAGGAAAAGTCTAGATGAGGTGATACAGAGGCTTCCTTTATGCTGCTTTTAAAGAACTTCATCAGAAAGTGGTATTTGACCCTACCAAAGGTAAGCAGAGTCCAGGGATTGTCTTTAAAAGTTAGTATTTCTCAAGTTACCTGAAAATTCAATTTGAGATTGCACCACTTTCCATTACAACTAGAACAAAAAAAAAAAAAAAAAAGACTTTTG
>VZTL01064849.1:65502-85842 GCA_013400535.1 Scopus umbretta
GACAGAGCACTGTTCTTCAGCATTTCTCAGTTTCCCACAATGAAACTTAATACCTAAGTTGCATCTTTCTAATCTATTTTGGACAGATAAACCTCAGTCTTGCATCATGGACAAACATCCTTAATGTGTTTTGACAGTTTAGCAATAACTAAGTTAGATTTAAAATACTCTTATACCAGGGAAAAAAACTTTCTGTGTTATTTGGACTTCATATATTCAGAGAGAAGTACAAAGATCTGGCTTCACATTAAAGCATTTAGATTTAGGTCCTCACATGTATGTTAGGTTTCTAATAATCTATTCTAATCAAGAAAAATCTGTACTTTCTTCTACAGTCTGTACAGTCAGTGGAGCCAAGGGAGAAATGAAACTGCCCACTCACAAGGGCTCTTAGTTGCCTAAATGCAGGTATTCATTGTTATTTTAGACGATCTAGGGTATTATGCCCAGTTTTTAGCTGCCAGTGCCGGACGACTGAGGTCTCCCATTCATCCTGTGGTAGATCCACTCACCCTCTGTGAACATCTCAGATATCTAAAGGCATGTCTAGTGACAGTAGAAACGTTTGTTTTGGCAAATAAATCCCATTCTAGACACCTACTTAAGGGCAAGCTAAATCACCCTTCAGACTCTGTTGACTGTATTGATTAAAGTGGGAGCTCCATTCATTACAAATTGGAACTCTGACACCTGCTGCAAGCACAGACACCTACGACCGGGCATGTATATTCAGGTGCCTCAGTCTGAAAGCTGAACCTTATTCAAGATGTCCTCCGGTCTGTCAGCTGGACAGCATGGCTAAAAATAATTACAACTGGTATGCACTGAATATAAAAAGAAAATGGTCCATATATGTCTGACAGGGCCACATATAAAGCACAGCTGCTCAAAAGAACCTTTTTTGTAGAAAAGTAACATCTCCCTTGGATTTCTTTTTAACAAAAATGACTATAATTAGATTTCAAGAATTTACTATCCAGCTCAGTTACACCTACGACAATGAAGCTGTTCTGATTTTTTTCTCATGTACAAGCCTGTAGTAGTTGTTCTTGTTTCCCCTATTTAAATATGCATCCCTGTTTTTCATAAACATATTGTTTAAGAAAACACAAGTTAGTTTTATATGTTACTTTAGTAGTTCAGTGTCCTAAGAGAAGATCTGCAAGATCATTTTTTGCCAGTCAGTCAAACACCAATATCTTTTGGGCCATTTCCTCCAAATGTGACAGAGCTTCAACCATCTGAAGTTACTCCACATTTAATGAAAAAGGAAGATGAAGGTGTTATTAATGTACCCACCAAAATAAAGGCTGTGCCACAATTGCTGTGCCACACAGACATCAGAGATTTCATGTGGATTCTACGGCTCATATAAATGTTTTTTTTAGAAATAAGACTGGTTTCTGTACTTTAGAACAGCAATATTTGTATGATCATATTAAAATCCAGCTGCCAGAATTAGAAAGCTAAGCGAGTACTATAGGCTTATAAACAGGACCTTTCAATTTCCTACCTCCTGTTAAAATTGAAAAACTTACAAAGAATATCTGAAATGCAACCAACAATGAATTTGAGTTTCATCTTGAAAGCTTTACCTAAAAGTGGAAAAGACTGAAGACAATCAAACCTTCAGTACTGTTACATCTTTTGAACAATTCTTATATACTGGCACAGCCCAGCTGCAGAGATTTTTCTATGTAACAGGGTTCTTCTTAGACACCCATTTTTTCCTAAAGCTTATCTGTTGTGGGTAACGACAGGAAAAACGTAATGGCAGTATGAAGATACGATAAAATGCAATGGGGAAGAGTAGAAGAGGCTTCAAAGAATACCAAGCTCCATCATAAATACTACACAATTATATGCAAATAAATAGTTGTCCTGGTTTCAGCTGGGATAGAGTTAATATTCCTCCTAGTAGCTGGTATTAGTGCTGTGTTTTGGATTTAGGATGAGAATAATGCTGATAACAGGCTGATGGTTTAGTTGTTGCTCAGTGGCGTTTACACTAGTCAAGGACTTTTCAGCTTCCCATGCTCTGCCAGGGGCACAAGGAGCTGGGAGGGGGCACAGCCAAGACAGCTGACCCCAACTGCCCACAGGGCTATTCCATACCATAAGATGTCACGCTCAGTATAGAAAGTGGGGGGAACTGGCCGGGGGGACAGCGATCGCTGCTCGGGGATGGGCTGGGCATCGGTCAGCAGGTGGTGAGCAATTGCATTGTCCATCACTTGTTTTACATAGTCTTTTATCATTATTATTATTTTCTCTTTCTCTGCTGTCCTATTAAACTGCCTTTATCTCAACCCATGGGTTTGACTTTTTTTTTTTTTAATTCTCTCCACCATCCCACCAGGGGTGGGGAGGGTGAGCGAGCTTAGTTGCCAACTGGGGTTAAACCACAACAATATTACACAAACGTTTTGTTAAATAACCCCAACAGACAATTCTCTGATTTTTCACCATAACTCAACATGCCACGAGGATATGTGATGTCACAGTACACAGTACTCTCCTTCTAGGAGAAGCAAAGGATGGATAACAATAATCATTTGCTAATTCTGTGGGAGAATTTTAGCAGAATGCCTTACTTTATGAAGCATTAATACTCAATTCCACCTGCTAGCGCTACTAGGTTGGTCGAGAAAATTATAAAGAACAAAGATTACCTAGAATACATCAGGATCAAAAGCTGACTTCCCTGGATATCTGTGTCCAGCTGTCCAGAAAGTAGCCATCAACATGAAGAAAACCAGCTACTGCTATCTCAGAAAGCAATATCCATTATTATTATTGAGGAGGTCAAGTGTCCAAAGTTTGTGATTATTGAAGGCCACACTAGAAAGGTAACAGGACTTAACAGTAGACAGAAGATGACTACTGATCGTTTGTATTATTTCTTATGGTTACAATTCCTTAAAGCCATGGAGGCTACTGGACGATAAACTTTTTTTTTTGACCCCTATCAGAACTCAGATCAATAAAAAACTGTATTTCTTTGCTACTGCAAGCACTGTTTGATTACTATAAGGAGCTCACCAGTATTGACGCAGGACTGCAAGAAAGACAAAGGTCTCTCTCTGCCTGAGTTATAAAATACCATCCTTCATTCTAAGGAAAACCTACTCTACTAGTATCAGTAAAGAATATTATAAAAGGGGAAAATAAGAGGGTAAGCATCTTACCTTTATCCAGATCAGGATAAGCAGTTGGACTGATATTACAAAACAGGGAAGGGGAAGAGAAATGCTACACCACACACTGGTTCAGAGCTGCTGTTGGAACAACTACTTGTGCTGGGGTTTGTCCCCTTGGAAGAAATATTGACGGGATTCATGGACAGGGACATTAAGAACTGGTGAACTCTTGGCCAATCCAATGATAAATTAAGGGAGGACATTGGTTCCTTATCTGTGAACTCTAGCAAAAGGGCAACAGAAGAGCAAACAGCATATTTTGGAGAGTAGTGCAAGAGGCTCCAAAAGAAGTGTGAGCACATAGGAAGCATTTACTGGGAAATATGTATTAGTCCCCCAGTACAGTGACACTCTCTGTATAGTGTATCAGACAGTAAAAATCCCCTTTGTATACCTCCAACAACACTCAAATCCTCAGGTTTCCTTACACACATTCAGATCTGTCAGCATGAAGGTCTCCACTCAGCACTTCAGAATTTGTTCTGCCATAGGTTCTAAGCCTGTATATCAATGTGAAATTAAAAAATACAAGAACCATTCTCATATCCACCATGGAGTAACTAGTGACAACTCCTAATAACATCAATGTGTAAGAAAGCATTTATACAGTACATGTTATACACTGACGACTGTACACTCATATTCATCATTACACTTTGGCTTCACATGAGGTTTCCTAATCAGCAATGGGTTTGTTTTTTTCTGTCCTCTCTGGATAATAATTTAGAAAGTCTTTCCACTTCATCAAAAATTTGTGAAGGTCTTTATCTTGCATAGATATTCTGCAAAGGGAGCACTGACCTATACAGATATTTTTTCATAATTCTGCAACTTTGTAAAGAGAACATTACTAAATCCACTGTCATTTTTCAGCTTGCTTTTATCAAGCAGATATGCTATGTACCTCCTTTTTTTTTTTTTTTCCCCCCCTGCCAAAGCAGCTGGTAAAATTCTTCATAAACCACTGGAGCAGAGGCTAAATTGGGAATACCAGACATGACAAGAATAGCCGAAACTCTATTCATGTCAACAGTCTTCATAGGGACAGAAGTTCTTTCTCCAGTCAGAAAAAATAAGGCTAGTGCATATCTGGAGGAGAAATAAAGCCTCCAGAAAAAAGGCACTGCTCCGCTACACAGAGTAATGCGTTCCCCTTATTCACAGCAGATTAGCACAAAATAAAATACAAAATACTACCCTTTGTAATTGCATTGAATCCAATGAGTCAACATTAAGGATTTGAGTAAAAGTAGCCACAAATACCTTGTAAGCTATACAGATATTGCAGAATACTTAGAGATTACTTACCTCATAAAATTCAAAAGCAGCTAGAAGCTCAAGGTGGTGATCAAACTGATTTTACAATTGATTTTGTTCTTTTTCTTAGCAGGTGACAATGATGCTAGATATCTTGGATTAAAATGTATGATTTCAGATCTCAGGAGATTGAAGTCAATAGGACAGCACCATGGGAAAAACAGGTAGAAAGGCAGTAATGTTGGTCAGTGCTACAGGGCTCTGGGATTTCAGAGAAACCCACTGCCTACAAGGTGGGATTTGAGAATGGTATTGGGGAACAAGGAGGAGGTGAAGAAGAAATCTAAGCAGGCAGCAAAAGGCATATAATTAACATCTACTTCCTACGACTGCACTCACCAACAGAGGCCACACAACACTTTCTCCCCGATATGTCTTTGCAGCAATTAACATTTGTTCCCTATTGTTTTGGAGGGCGTTTCCAGAAGCTGAACTATGCTGACAAGGTCTAGAATAATCCCTTGCTTATCAATGTTTGGAGTAACTTGGGTGAATCTAAGACTGCATCCAAATGCTTGGTCACTGGTTACCTTTCCTGAAAGAAATACAGTCCATCTTGTCACAATATGAGGAGTCACAACACTCCTCTTCTTGCCTTTTGTAGTAAAATATGCTCCTGTAGTTCTGCCTAGCAGCTACACCATAACAAAAATCTAGAATATACAAGGGCTCTTCCAAACACTTTTAGTAGTCAACATTTTAGTGATGGCTGCTCAGATGAGCTTGGGCTTCTTATTCTCTTCAGACAACAAAAAATATTGATACCTTGGGTAGCCAGCGTGCAATGGGAATGCAAGTGTATGAACACAGCAAGGAATATCTAACTGTGTGTCATCACTCAAACAGACTCAGTTAGAAGAATTAAAAAATGGTAGAGAGGACACATGCCAAGAAATTACTGCAAGTGTGGATGATTGGGGTGTGAGAAAGCGGTGGAAAACTAACTAGAATGGAACAGTTAAACTAATAATACAGGTGCAGCCATGATAACTACAGAAGTGTAAATGACTCCCAGATATAATCCTTTAACTTCTATGGTAAAGTAAAGCAAATTAATTAAATTGTAAATTGTGTTTGTGTGTCCGTGTCTTATTTTGAAAAACAAGAAAAAATAAAAATCCAAACATAGAAAAAGATCCTGAAGCCTTTTCAATGTAAGCTAAATTGTTCACGTTCATCAACAACTGGAAACTGAACAGGGGTTTAAGTTAATGCTATGTATGATATTCACAGAATCACTACAAATATGATGTTGTCTTTCCCGAATAGGTGAATGACGCTACAAGTCAACCACCTAGAACAGAAACTAAAGATCTTTTTAGGCAGAATATAAAAAGGAAGAACACGGAACACTTGTGAGTTTGGTCAGTGCTCACCACATATTAGAATAAAAACTTCAAAACAACTGGAACTGAGCAGAAATAAAGCAAAGGAAGAGAAAGGCAGAAAACCAGTACTATAAAACCCATATACCAATTGCTACTTTAAAAAAAGAAAACAAAACCAAATAAATAAAGTGAAGGAAAGGATAGTCTTAAGAGGCTGCAAGTCTTTTTTAGAAACACACTGAGAGTTAACAAGATCTTAGTCATGCTATAGCATCTAGGCTATTTTGCTTTGGCAAGGCCTGATGCAAGAGACGCAGGGATAGCTTTGAAGGTAAGTAGTTTGACCAGAGGCTGAGGGCTGTGACTGATGTGCCCGTTAAGAAACCGACATTCAAAGGACAGCCCAAAATCTCGTCTTCTGTGCAGGCCAGGGTGAGCACTACAGGCTTTATTTATCTCCTCTATCCCAAATAAAATTTGAGACTACACCTGTGAAACAGGACACATTTAAAAAGGTAAGGTGGGTAAGTTGATTAGCTAATTAACCAAGCTCTTATATACAACCCATAGGGAGCATCTCAAATGCATAGGACATTTTTTGTTATTAAAAAAAAATAGGACAAGGAAGATTTATCATTAAAATATATTTCACTAATTATACCACCTGGAGTTCCTTCCACAAAACAAACTTTTAATTAGAAAATGTGGGTTTATAGAAAATGTTTGGTATAAAAGTTTGATTGTTTATTAAAAGTAGAATGTGGAACATTCCTTGCATGCCAAGGAGCACAGCTGTACCGTTTCAGACGGCGTACTTTGTCTATTTAAATGGCTCAGGAATTTCTTCAGAAACTATTGGCACTTTTTTTTTTTTTTATCCTCTTTAGGAACAGGAGAGGCATGATAAAACAGATACTTGTTTTTACATGATGGAAGAGCTTCCCTGATTGTAGACATACAAATTATTCTCTCTTTAAGGAAGTAGTAAAACCTGATGATATATCTAATATGAGCCAACCTGAGAAGCTGAATACTCAAGTCCCATACAGGCCCTTTCTAGCAGCTGAGTGTTGCAAAGTAGCTGCTTTCTTCCCAGAAGCATCAATTGCCTTGTTCTCCATGCCTGGAGAAACTCAGCTCGTACACTGCAACGCACTACCTGTTGCAAAGCACAGCCTTGCACTGGAGATGTAGCTCTACATCTGCCACTTAAATTGCTTATAGAGTGTCTTGACAAAAAGTAGCAAAGCTTTCAAGATACGCTGCAGAAAACAGCCCAGACACATGGGAGCATTTTTGATGCCCATCCTCATGCTCTTAAAATCACACTTCCTCAATTTCTTTTATTGTACGAATATCCTTTTCAAAATAGTATTAGTTAAAATTTGTCCCATTCCCCCTCACCCCCACCCCGAATATTTGTCTTCAACAAGGAGCTAAGAGAAAGTTGCTGGACAGCCAAGAGAAAGCTGCATGACTCTATGTGGTATCAAAGGGAGAAATCCCTCTTTCACATATTCCCTAACTTAGCCCTCATACAAGGGAAGAACCATGAGGTCCCATCTCTGGGGCTGGAAAAAGGAAGCGAACAGCAGTCTTCCAAAACCGGGAATGATCAAGGAAAGAACAATGACCTGCATTTATTGCCGGGTAGTGCTCCCAGTTGAGTTAATAAAGTTGTGGCCTAATTAAACTGAGCACTTCACATCTTGTTTTTCTTCTTGCATGGCCAGGACAATTAAGCATCCTTTGATGTAGAGTGCTCTGAGGAAATCTCCCAATTACTTTATGAACAATTTTTGTCATAAAGCCTGAGAGAATTTATTGAAACCACCTACAGTGGAATGAGGCCAGAACCAATCAACACTGGATGACCAAACTTAGGGCTAAGGATTTTAAACTAGATGCCACTAAGATGACACGCAACACATCATATGGAGAAATTTTAGTTCTATAAGTGTTAGTTGGGTACAGTAAGCTGAACAAAATTATTTGGAAATTACTCAGTTTCACTTCTTGAACAAAAAGTGTTGGCAATTACTGATTTTCTGTGTACTGGAGGTTGCATTTTACTCTAACTGTATTCCAAATGAAAACTAAATTAATAGTACATGTAACTGCTCTGCTTAATCAAGTTGAAAAAGGCACTTGGTAACTTTTTACCAAAAATACGCAAGGATATTACTAATTCCACACATTAGTAATTTAAAATAATAGTTTATTAACCTAAAGAAAATAATAGTTTATTAACCTAAAGTCACAGTGTTATGGACATAGGATAACAAGGATTATCTGCACCTTCAAACCTACTGTTATCATAGGCAACCATGCTGTATATTTTCCTCTATAAAGTGATCCATTTCCACCTTAAAACTAGTCAGAGTCAGGTTAACTAACGTATCTGAAAAACTAAAAAGACAGAAGAAATAGTCTTAGAAAGCAATACGTATGTATCCTCAAGTACATGTATTTAAATCTTTACCTTTATACTTCTTATTTTAAGTATCGTATACTCTTTCTCATTAATTGGTACATGTAATTAATCTGAATTCAGATGCACTGTAAATACAACTTTTTTTAAAAGAAATTTTCAGATGGCAGTAATAGGGAACTAATAATTTTAAAAAATAAGCAGAAGTGATTATAGTGCCTTTCAGCTTTAAGTAAAGTATCACTTTCATGTTGTGATAAGATTTAAAAAATGTTAGGTCTGATATATTGTCTCCATTCAGCGTCCACTCATGGAGACAAAAAAAAACCCCAAAACTAAAGACAGCAATTATGCAATTGGAACATCTAAACCATACTTTTTTCCTAGCATACAAAAAGTATAATATTTTAAACTCTCATCAGTTATTACTCAGTGTATGGGGTAAAATTTGTTTTGTGAAATCTGTTTTGATTGTCTGGATAACTGAGCTCTGGCACTGAATCTTTACAATTAAAATGGGAATTAAGTTTTAAAGAAAGTGCTATTATTCACTTAAGCAATGAAAGCTGAGCAGAAAATAAATAAATAACAAAAAACCAGCATAAAATCCCCTATAAGGCAATTCATCATTAGTACAAATTAGATCTAAAATGCATCACAGGCAAGTAAAAAAAGCTTCTATTATTTTTCTCTTACAGTATAATAATGAGTCTTGACTAGGAAAAAAAGATACAGTAATTTAGTAATGGTAAGATCTACCCACTGGAAAACACCACTGCTGCTGAAATATTTTAAGACATATATTCCATTCAACTCCCCAAACAAATAGCAGACTGTACTTCAAATGCATTGCAAGACTATTAGGTAATCTTTTTCTTTGTTTAGATTCAGTAGGGTTCAGTGACAAACATTCATCTTCTCTTTCTAGAAAAGTTCCTGTTCTTTTGCTTAGTTAAGAATTGCTGTAGTTCTAGTAGCAACTCACAATTTACTTCACCATTTATTAGCCTCACACAATAAACTTCAAACCAAATGCAAAAATGATCATTTGACTATTTTAAAATTATGAATTATTTGTTCTATGTTTAGATCACACACTGGAAAAAGCAGTTACGTCTGTAGGTAGGCTAATAGAATCAGACACAAAGCTTCTGAAATAAACCAATACCAGCTGCTCCCATGCCTCATTACTCGGCAGTAGCTGCTAGCCTGAAATCCTGTACGTTGTAGAATTGCTGGCTTTCAAAAGCCACGCAGACTTTTGAGAAGATGTAGCAGTACGAAACAGACATTTCCCTCAGACAGGGGAAAAAAAAAAAAGTCCTAAACTTCAGGGTATGTGTTCAACTATTTTCCATTTTAAGGCACGCATATTTTCCACCACTGTGCATTTTACTTATTTTAACAGGTGAAAGCAATTACATTTTAAAATTATTACACTGTCAATGTTCTCACTTCTAAAA
Source organism: Scopus umbretta (assembly GCA_013400535.1). Classification (NCBI taxonomy): domain Eukaryota; kingdom Metazoa; phylum Chordata; class Aves; order Pelecaniformes; family Scopidae; genus Scopus; species Scopus umbretta. The sequence goes on from VZTL01064849.1 coordinate 75,242, forward strand.
GAATAATTTAAAAATTTTACAACTAATGAAATATCTTTTTGATTAGTAACAGATACTTTGTGCTTACAGAAGATACTGAAGCAAGAATGACAGTATCATAATCAGCATCCAGTCATTTAGCTCGCTAAGAGAGGATATATGAATGGAAAAAAAAAAAAAAAAAGTTTGGCTCCAGATATACAGCGCAGTGAAAAATGCTATGCACATACAGCATTTTGTAAAGCTATAAACATACTGTACAAAACCAGAACTTCTAAATATAATCTAAAAATAATCGGTTTTCAAAATCCTTATTAAATTTGTTGGGCTTGCTGTATCCTGCAAATACTAGATTACAACAGCTAAAACTCTCAGTAAAAGGTACTGTCAGACCCTCATCATCTCAAATGGTCATTAAGAAAGCCTGAAGAGATTCACCTTCTCGAAACACAGAAGTAATTTTAATGTAAAAGTTTACACTATTAAAATTACAGAGGTTTAATTTCTAACAAGCCCCAAAGAATTCATATTCTATGCTCTCAGGACTCATCTTCAACACAGAGTGTTAGTTTTGAACATTTATGAAATACATTTATTAGAATTAAAAACTTGAGTATGTTTGAGAGAACATTTATATTCTAACAGGAATCAATTGTATACTTCTAATTTGCCTACTCTACAGATAACCTTTTCATATACACAAATTAATTAGGCAGAAAAATTAAAGTAGACTTCTTTATTTAAAAAAATATTCAACACACGTGTTCAGGAGGTACTCTGCAGTATCATTTAGAGACAGTATTATCACCATATTATTCTTAATTTTAAAATACTAAAATAATGAAAAGTTCTGTGATGCTATATGCTTCAGAACAGCATTGTCTTTTTATATCAATTATTAAGTATTTTTTCTAATATTTCATACCTCTGAAACTGTGCTCTGCATAATAAAATAAATTTAACTCTCCATTCTCAGAATAGTAAGTGCTTACTGAATATTATTTGCCATACTCTCAAGTGAAGAATGATGGAAATGATTATATGAGATCTAAAACATTAAGCAGTCACTAGCAGTAAGCATGTTAGGTAAGGCAATACTGTATAAGCTTATCAGATAATCTGTTACACACGTTTAGAGATTTTCTTGACTTTTCAAAGTTATGATATGGTCAGCATTATATCTTAGAAGACTGTTTCACCCATTTTTAAATCACTTTAATATAAAAACTCCCTAATAAATAAAACACACAAATCCAAACTGAAAAACATGGAATGTTTCATTTTAAATATTCAGCTACTTTGAAGAAATAACAGTATTTTCAGTTAAATCAGGTCTCTTGTTCTCTTGCATTTGTCAGATTTAAAATAAATTGTACTGAATATCCTAGATTGCCTTTGACAAATAAAAAACACCTATGGAAATTATTACCAAATAGCAGAGGAAGAAAAGCCTCTCTGGCCAGAGAGGTGAGCCACCACTATCAACCCTACGATAAGGCAGAAGACAGACAATGCAGACTTGGAACACAGGTGATCTTCTCACTGCTGGACACTCATCTTACGAAGCAACCAGGCATAATTTGCTCCCCCTCTAGCAGAATTAAGGCATAGCCCAGCTAAGGACTGTGGAATAAACCAGTTCAAAATTCAACATCTACAGCAATATCCCTTATACTAATGATGCATCCATGTTGAAGGTTGTAAATTCCTTACAGAAATTCCTTATGAAAATGAGAAGACAAGAGTGTGTCATTTTGGGGCATTACTGTGTCATGACACTTAAAAAATAGCTGAAAATATAACTACTCTCCCAAACCAGAAAGTTGACTAACAAAACCTGAGTTATTGTCAGCAGAAGGTTGGTTAAATCATGGCTCTTCCTGCCATTGCTTCACTTAAACTCAGGAAGCTCAGCCCTTTCCATAATTCTAGGAAAGTATCTATAGGCTCTGGATCAAACAAGACAGCATATTAAAGCTGGATGTGTTCATTAACATACTGCAAACACTTCATATTTGATCTCTAAGCAGAAAACAAAGGCCCATCAGGAACGTGACAAGCGCAGTCTGTGCTACATGCCAGCCAGATCCCTAACGCAGAAGTTATCAGCAAAGAAAGGCATATGAGTAAGAGGAAAACCAAAAGCTGTCAATAAAAATCCACAACCATTACGGCTTAAGAAAATAACAAACAATTCTTAAAATGTAATTGGGAAAGAATACACATTTAGCAAATACCAGTCTGGAAAAAAGGAGGACGTTTTATTAAAATCCAGAGAGATAATTTAGACCCGAAAAGTATTAAAGCCACTGGAGATCAATTAAAGCAAAAGGAATTCACTGAAACATTAATGTGGGTTTTTAACAAATCTTGGAATACTCTACAAGATCAAGAGAATCTCAAAAAACTTAATGTGGTGCTCGTGTTTATGAAGATCAAACCTGAGAAACTACAGGCAGGCTGACATCAAGCCAATATAAATTCTGGAAAGGTTGAGCAGTAAATAATTAAGAAATGATAGCATAATTCATTCACTTCTAAGTCTTGTCAACTAAACTCAATACAATTTTTTATGCTATAACAAGTTTGGCTAATAACATTAACTTGTATTGTCATAGTACACTTAGATTGCTATAAGATTTAATCTTGCATGACATTTTCAAGCACCATACAAAATCAATACTCTACATTACATGGATTAAAACTGTTTAAATACACAGATCTTGAAAACTGTAATTGGAAAATTGTCAGACAATGTAGGTTCTCTGAAGAACTTTTATTGTCCGAAATTTATTACTTTCATTGTAAATCAGAGATTAATGTTTTCAGATGACCTCAGCCTTGATACAATGGGAAATATCAATCAAACAGATGGGTCCATCTTCCTCAGTATAACTCATCTGACCATCATACAGCTAAAACGTACCTCACAAACAGAAATATTAAAACTATAATATATAGTTCATTTATATAATGAAGGGTTAAGAGATAACTTGCTTACCAACTATAAGCATCTTGAAGGCAAGAGGTACCTAGGAGTAGACAGCTGTTTAATTTAGCAGAAAAAAGTGCATTTGGGAATCCAGTGGTAGAAAGCTATTACTTGGCTGTGTTCATGTAAAAGTCACATTTCTTTATCTCTAAACAATGAGAATACATAAACTGTTAGCACCAACTGTTGACAGATATGGTAGATTATCTACCTTTGTAAATCTTTACAAAAAGCTTTGATAGCTCTCTAAAAGAGATGTCACATTTCAAGTGGAAATTACCATCTCGAGGAATACACAAAGTCTTTCAAGAGGTTCTGAGACCCACACTATGCAATGAGTCCAAGTAAATTAGCAGGACTAGAGCACCAGTCTTGCCACACAGGAAAGTGCAAAAGGCAAGAGAGAAAAGCAAAATTTGGCCTTGACATACATGTGCCAGAAGTTCTCAAGGACAGGAAGAAGTTAGTAACTTAAGCAAAAGGATAATTTATAGCTACTTAATAACCCATCTCTTGGTTTTCTCCACAAGAGGCAGTGGTGAGAGTGAATCTACAACTGGAAAGTTTGACAGTAGTAAAATCTAGACAGTATTACTAGTTTCTCTATACATAAGAATGCAGGTTTTTTACTTCAGCAAAGTAGTTTAGAGCAGCAGCTGTAAGAGGATTGGACTGACCCATTTATGACAGCCCAGCTGTGCCTGAAGGACACTGGCTGGCTAGTTGCATTACTGAGGCTTAGAAAGGTAACATGGGTTGTGAAGGACTTTTACACACGTACTTCTTACTGCAACTTCAGAAGCAACCGTATTTTACAAAGACCATATTTTGGGAAGATGGAAGGGAAAACTTAATTAATGTGCTCAGAAGGAGGGAGGAAGAAATGGTAAGAGAACCTAAAGCAAACACAAGACGGGAGTCTTCTCCTTTCAGCAACAGAAGTATCTAATCTCTGATACTTACCAGAATATGCTAGAGATATATATATGCATATAAATAGACAGAAGTATCTGAGAAGAAAAAAGGAAAACTGCATTTGTTATTTATCTGATCAACATTCTAATACAGATACAGCATATAGAAAGTGATAGATTTTTTGTAATTAACGAAGTTTATCTGTGACGAGCAGAACTAGCAAAGCTCAGGTTCCTTCAGAAACAGCGTACTGAAATTTCCTCATGCAAGATGTATTGCTTCTCCTCCCTTTTTACTGCAATTGCTTTAAGTTCTTCGCCTCTTCCCTAATTCCTTCTCATTTCCTATCCTTTTTATTCCCTTTCCGTAAGAGAATTCTCCCAGATCTCTTCTACCTCAACTAACTCCCAGCTGGCCAAAAGGCAGCATGTGCTTTGATGACTTCCATATAGACAGGCTGATTTGCTGCTGAATACCCATGTACTGACTACGGGACTGAAAGAACATCAAATAAGTGTTATTAAGCATAAATTCAGCTTGGGTGTCATACTGACATATTGGTTAGGAAACCAATCTAAAAATAACTTTTTTTCTTTTTCCTGCTGGAGATTAGTTGGTTTAGTAGGCTGGTACAAATGCTTTTCAGTTCCTGAATATTTGATTCCAAACACCACAATCTGATCACACACACACACATTCTTGATTTAGACTCTATTGAACACTATTATACATTGTGATGAAATTTGGCAATTAAGTCCCACTTCCCACTACCTGGAATCTCCTCAGAAATAACAACAAAAAACAGTCAATTATTAGATTTGTGGCAGATGCTGATTAGGATAGCCAGCCTTTAAAATGAATACGCATAAACACATTCCTCACTCATATTCTCACTGACTAAGCCTTCCCTTTTCTTATCTGCCAAGCAAAACCTGTACTTCAAATTCCTTTTTAAAATCCTTTTTAAAATCCACTTCTCTAGGAAGTCTTTTCATCTTTTACCCATTTTACCTCATGTTTGTATTACATTGCACAAAATTACAGGGCACTATTCTTCTGCTGCTTTAAGTAAGGATTCTATAGAGAAGAACTCAACAGCTGAAGGATATCTTATTCTGCCAGATCTGGGAAGAAAATCGTATTGCTGGTACAGGACAAGGTTCTGGGGGCTTCCAGAGCATGAAGAAGGGTTTCACTTTTGGCTGATGAGGAGGTCATAAGCAAAGGCACAAACCCCCCTAAGCAGTGCGTAAAAGCTTGTACCAACAATTCCTTTATTGTTGTTGGGCTGGGGAAGGTGGGTGGGTGTTCACAGCACTTAACCCACAAAGTTCTGTTGAGAAGCTGAAACTCTCTAAAAACATGCGTTTGTGTTACTGGGGAGCACAGTGGTGTACCTTGGAGCTTGCAGAGAGACTTCTGTAAGATGACTTGTTATTTATCTACAAGATAAATAGTATCAGGTACACAGGTAGGTCCTGCCTCATTTGTACATTTTGACTCCAACTTCTCCTCTCCCACTACAAGTTGTCTCTTAAAAACTTTAGAGCATATTTGAGAGGTTAATATGTATCTTTTAATTCAACTGTGTGAGTACACTACTGTACAATGGACCGGTATAAACCTAAAAGCTTTCTAGGATATCTGGAAATAAACTATCCAGACAAATGAGAATACCTGGTCACCTTACTGTGGGTATATGTATATATTGATAGAACTACATAAGAACACTTGATAAACCCTTGCACATTTACAAATTAATATTTGTGACTGTTTACAAATTGTTACACTTATTTGAAGAGAAGTTGAATTAATACCAGATTAACAACACAAAATTGGTATCTGCAATTATTTTAGAATGTATTTTAAATACTCGTGATCTTTGCCTTTTTTCTCTGGAAAAGGTAGATTACTCACTGATTATGTTATGCTCACTACGAGACCTCCACATACAAATTCCATACAAGAACAGAGAACAATTCCCTACAGATCTCTAGAGTTTTTCAGATCTCTTTCCTTTTCATTAACAAAAGGTTTTAAATAAGAAGTGTTACAGGTTTACAGAAACCATTCAGAACCTAAAGTCTAGAGCTCTCAAAAGGGAAATGCATGTTTATTTATAACCATCTCTAACTTATTTGTGTATTTATCTTGTTAATAAGAATGAAATCCACAGTAATTAAAAATCTAACAATGACAACAAGAATAAAGTATTTTACTAAACTCAAATTTAAAATTTAAATAAGAAGCACTTAAAACAGATTCAAAATTTCATCAGAATTAAAATAGTGTATTTTTACATATGAACTCATTGTATGACATTTACATAAATTTAACAAAAGTAGTATTAACATGGAAGTTTTAAAGAAAAAAAAAAAATCAAACCAGCAATCCATTGGAAGTCACCAAATATAAAATTAGAACCAGATTTCATTGAAGTGCTAATCATGTTTTCAAACCAGGAGCACTTCAGGAAGGGCAAAATACTTTCCCCATTTCATTTCATTCCAGTTCAGATTGTAACTAATTCAATCAGTTCATATGAACAGCTAAATGAAAAAGCTGAGAACGGTGAGACAGGAGGAGCTCTACTTTTTTTCCAAAATATTGAAAGCAGTATATCAGAATCTGTTTAGACTACTCAGTTAATCTAAACTAACAATATGTAATATTGTTAAATACCACTTTTACAAGCAAATAACTTTTGTGACAGATTTGTAACAAATTTTTCTTACATATCTGATACAGATGAGGGTTTTTTTACTTAAGAGATTTATAATTTACTTTCTGTGCATTTCTAATCCTTTCCCAATTTTCTCTTGAATGAAATTATACAAAATAAATACAAAATGCTTTATTTTAAAGAATTTAATGTTAAAAAAGTATACCTGAGAATCAAAATAAAGGGATGACTTACATGTACTATAATAAAGGTTGATAAAAAAAAGCAGCAGCACATTTAGGAAAACAACTGAAGTAGAAATACGGACATGGTTAAAGATAACTTGCAAAGTTAAACTGAACCGGATCACCATTTATCAAAGAAAAAGCATTTGCTGTTATTTTCTTTTAGCAGAAATGTGACATTTGTAAATATATTGGAGCAGTACCACTTTAAAGTGACTCAGAATTCTAATTTATTAACATGTCAATAAAAGTCCAGACATTATACACAAAGATTACCAAGTCTGAGGTTTACCACTCCATTAAGAGAAGTTCATGTTTCCATTTGTCACTGACCCCCTACCTGCCATACAGGTCCTAACAAAGGTTGCGTCATATTGTAATGATAAAACTGAAAACATAACTGCAAATGTTTCTGAAACTGAAAGACAAAGTGGCTAAAACTCAGGCACAAAGTTAAGTGTTACCTTAAGCCAGCTATGAGCAATGACTTCAAGAACTTTTTTTCTTTAATTGTAAGTCAAAAAGAATAAAGTATATTTCAGTCTGTGTTTGTTATTTTACTGGTTGCCCTCAAGCAATGTCCTTCATGATCCTGTGCTCCCAACAGCCCATTTATTCCAGCATAATCATAACACACATATTCTTTCACGGTCCCTGGGACACCACAATCTCAACACCTCCATTTGGCATCTACTACTGACATATTTTGATTTTGAGAATATTGTTATGGATTTTCCCTGATTAAGTTCCCTGGTTAGTCTTGTATCATTACATGAATTATTAATTAGGAACACCACAGTATTAAATCAACAGAATTCCTAATCAACCATCTGAAAAACTACTGTCACTCACTCTAAGCAAGATATTATCAGAAATCACATACCTTCAGAGATTTTATTCCTAAATCAGAAGACTGAATTTGGCTCAGAATTTACTTTTTGTAGATGATAACTTTTAAGGACTCATAATTGCACTTACATTATTTGGCAGTAACATTGACATTGTGTTCTTGGCTGTTAAGTAAAAACTTTCCATGAACAAGGGTTTTTTGTGTTCTTTATTCTGTTCTTCAATCAGGCTGAAATTGCCAATCAGTATGAAATTATCCCTTTGTGAAGAGATAAAATTTGTTAGAAACTTTGGATTTTGTTTAACCATAATGCAAAAAGAATATAACAACGTTCATACTTTTGGGGTATGTAATTTGGCATTGTTTAAGATCAATGTACACTTTGAAAAACAAACTTATTTTCAGTGTAACCCACCAGCATAACATTGAAAAGGGAATTTGCATTTAAGAGTAATTTCATTTTTCCTTTAAAAAAAGAAAGAGTAGCAATATAGAATCTCTTGCTAGACTACCTGAAAGCAAAACATGCATTTCAGAGATGTGATTTTTGCAGTTTCTAGCTCATTCTAAAAAGTAGATATTCATAAAGGCTTATATTTATTTTCAATTTACACAATGGAATTACAAAGTACTGTTTGTTCTTATTTTGTAAATAACTTGTGAAAACATCTGAGAGAAAAATAGTAAAAGAATATGTAATGCATTTTCAAATAAAAATCACTCAATAAAGTTCTAAGTCAGCATGCTGTAAGCATCTGTTGGAAAGATTCATACCGAAGTCTACAAGAAATGAACGTTTTCTCAGTAGAACAGTACACTATGCAAACCTAAATATAGTCATCCCTTTGAAATCACACATGAGCTTTAATCAATATGTAATTTACAATTAAGCAATTATTTTCTGATTTACAAGCATTACAGGCATAACAAATATGATTAACCTAGTATTTCAGACATAAATTAGCTCAATTAATGTACCCCACCTATATGCCACTATGAATCTATGTACATTTTTGCATTTTGATTTTTAATTGGATATGAAACATAGCTCTAACACACAAGTAAACATCTAAAGCTAAATTATTTGAGCACCTATATGTTCATTGTAAACCGATGATGCAAGTGTAATGTTTTGTGTAGATAAACTATGCCACAAGTTGAACAAATTTCTAAAACAAATCAGAATATACCAACAAAATACCATATATGTTCATGAGAGTTACAAGATGAAAAGTGATTAATAAAAAAAAACTCCTTAAAACAAAGTAATTCTGTTCTCTGTGCTTTAGGGAGCGAGAGTTATCATTCCAGACTTAATGTAGGCAGCCATGTCATAATCTAGCTCAAAGAGCTATGAACTCTTTTAGATCCTGACTCACCAAAACCAGTTTAGACATCTGTCTCAGGCCGAGATGAGTCCTTCTTTATAAACGTCTGTTTCTTTCCATTGAATATAATAAGTGTCTAGATGATGTTCTCAGATCTAGGTATCTACACTACGGGCATCTGAAGTTAGGCAAGATGAATCCCATCTTAGGTTTCATAACGTCAGTTTCTGATACTTGTTTCTGACAAATTGCCCTCCTTCAGCAATACGTTTGGATGACATTTGACTTAGAATCTTACTCTTCATGATTCTTCTGTTATTTAATTAATATTTCTAAAGTATTCCTTGTTCATTTGTTTAACTGTCCTTTGTATGGTAAAGTTTAACAGGTATGTAAAGTCGTATTTTTCCTACCTTTACCCGTCTAGAAAGAAAGGATAGATCAAAATAGTTACGTATGAACTTAGAGTTCAAAAGCCAATTAATGTTTCAAATGGGAAGAGACAGGAGGTTTGCTATTCAGTCACACTATTTGGCAAAAAGATGTCATTCCTACACAGACAAAAGTCTGTTAAAATTATCTGTGTATCTGAGTTAAGTCAGTTAATAATTCCTGTTCACCCCTAAATATGGAGTGTACCAATTACTTTATCTTTTTCAAGATTTTGAAAGAAAGCAAAGCAGACATTTGAGGTTCAAGGAAAACATTTTTAATTGAGCTCAAACTCAATATTTATTTTAATTCTGTCAGCAAAATAACTGATTTCAGTTCAACTGGAACATTATAAAATTTTAGTTCATCCATGACTGCTAAGAATTTTGTGGGAAGTAGGCTCCAACTCTATTTAAAAAACAAAATGATCCACGTCTCAAAGCATCACTTTATATAAATATACGTATCAAGTTAATACCATACTATCAGACAAGTTAGCTTTTATAAAAGGAAAACACACGCAAACCCTTAAATCTACACAAGATTGATTAAACTCTAAAAAACTGAAGTCTATGCTCAGAAGAATTGCATGAAATAAATACTTTGAAGTCTTTTATCTTAATTCAGAATACCCCACTACATCACAGCTCCTAAATAATAAATAAAGTGGAATACAGGTCAAAAAGAAGACACCCAGGAAGCATCCCAACTCAGACTAAAGTAAATAACTATTGACTTATCAGTTGTATCACTGATCGAAGTGATACTTTCAAACATTATTAAACAACCACCTTACCAAAGGCACAAAGAAAATGGTCTTCCATAGGATAAAAGAGAAGATCATGGAATAGATAAATAATTGGATAAAAGATGGAAAATAAAATGTAAAGATAAGAAAAGTTAAGTAAAATTAATTTCATTAAGTTATTTGTGATTTTAAGATAGGGCCCAGTGTCAGGTGATGGGTTGATGTAAAAAGCTATCCCAACTTCATCTACATGATGACAGATATGGAATACCAATGACCACTAAGAATCAGGTCTTGGGTTATAAATGAGAGTTGAACAAAACCAACATGTTGAAACTGTGATCAAAAAAGCAAATCTAGTATTATCTAATGCTAGAAAAGAGAACAAAAATCTTTAATCATAGAATCATAGAATTGTTAAGGTTGGAAAAGACCTCTGAGATCATCTAG
>VZTL01064849.1:86046-101572 GCA_013400535.1 Scopus umbretta
CTGAGGGTGCACTCAATCCCCTCATCCAGGTCATTGATAAAGACATTAAACAAGGCCACTGCACCTGCCTTGTATCTGTGTGCAGACTCTCCTTGCCCCAATTCCAAAGATATGGTAAAACTGGAAAATGTGTGTAAAAAGGCCAGCAAGCGCAATCAAATGCAATACTTTTGACTAATTTAACTACTACTTCCGCATCTGGGGAAGAGATGATTGAGAGAACATATAAAAGAAGTAAATAAAACTGTCACAAGGGAAGATAAGCAAGAGATGACTGTCTACTGTCTCTTTCCAGATGAATATAAGATGCCATCAAATGATGCTGATGTTGGGTACAAAACACACCAAAGCAGGCAGCTCCTTGCAAAGCATGGATTCATCCATGTAATTCCTTCATGTAAGATGCTGCGGATGCTAGGTCACTTGAATTTTTTATTTAAAAAAAAAAAAAAAGCTAGGATAAAATTATGGGGGGAAAAAAATCATCAATATAAATTGAAATCAAGCATCTCCTCTGGCTCAGGAAGCCCTTCAGTTGTGAAAATACTATGACATGCTCATTTTTTCTTCCCTAGCATATGCTGTTGGCCATTGTTGGACAAGCCATGGGGAGGGATGGATCTCTGCTTTGACCCACGCAACCACTCACTCCTACAGAGAAGCACACATACTGCAGTCCCTTTAGTGGCATTCTGGTGTACTGGACTAACTCCACCTTTATCACAGTTTTTGTGTCGTACTAATCAAGTGTTAAACTCTTTTCTTCCTCAGGCTGACATAAATTTCTGCTTCCCTTTCTGAGTGGTCTAATCATCAGCCTGGTGTGCTTGACATGACAGAACATCAATGAAAGCGGTGTTCTGGACAAACAAAGCTTTTTTAACACTCAGTACTCCGAAAAAATCAGATCACAGATTCCTCTGTGTCTTAGTTTGCCATTCATAGAACACAAATAATACCAACACATCCCTCAAATGACTGTGAAAATTATTCTGGACATGTTTAGAAAGCATTCACAAACGACAGTGAACAGTAGTGTAGAGAAGCTCATCAGAACAACTTGAACAATGTGCGATAAACAAGGGAAACTGTCAAACATTTCTGATACTGAACTAAAATACTGGGTAGCTTCTTATTAAATGGTAACTAAACATTGTGAGAACTGAATAAGGCAAGGAGCCCTGCAGAACTATATATAATGTGACAGAATCGCAGCTTGTACACACAAAAGGACTAAATCAGGGCTGTGCTAACTACATTTCCACATTTTTGAGCATTACTTTATAACTTTAACAAAGATCTTTAAAAATAGGGTTACCTGCTGCCCTGCTTTCAGCTGGGATAGAGTTAATTTTCTTCCTAGTAGCTGCTATAGTGCTGTGTTTTGGATTTAGGATGAGAATAATGTCAATAACACCCTGATGTTTTAGTTGTTGCTCAGTAGTGTTTACACTAGCCAAGGACTTTTCAGCTTCCCATGCTCTGCCAGGGGCACAAGGAGCTGGGAGGGGGCACAGCCAGGACAGCTGACCCCAACTGCCCCAAGGGCTATTCCATACCGTATGGCATCACGCTCAGTATAGAAACTGGGGGAAGTTGGCCGGGGGGCAGCAATTGCTGCTCGGGGACGGGCTGGGCATCGGTCAGCAGGTGGTGAGCAATTGCATTGTGCATCACTTGTTTTGTATAGTCTTTTATCATTATTACTTTATCTTCCTCTGCTGTCCTATTAAACTGCCTTTGTCTCAGCCCACAGGTTTTACCTTTCTTTTTCTGATTCTCTCCCCCATCTCACTGCCGGGGCAGGAAGGGTGAGCAAGTGGCGGTGTGGTGCTTAGTTACTGAGTGGGGTTAAAACGCAACACCTGCAATAAATTTATTATTTTGGCTGAAATAGCAGCTTCTGTTATTGCATGAATACACCAGAGGAAAGTCTCCACTTCATGAAAAACATGTCTCAAGCAATCACTTAGATTTTCATAAATGATGTCCAGGTAAACAAGTAGACAAAGCAACATGAGTGGACCAATATGACCCATACTACATGTTCATCATCCACTTTACATATCCCTTGGTGTATTTTACTTGAGTCTGGTCCAATGTCTTGAATGTTCTCTAGATGATGGAACCCACCCGACGTGCTCTTGGAGAGCATCTTTCAGTTTACTTTTATCTGAAGGCATCCAGTCTAGACAAGCCAAGACAGCTCTCCAATGTAAACCCAAGCATAGTAGTAGGGATGACTGGGAGATATGCCTCAGAAGTGCACTCCTTATACAAACTAAAATTAAAACAATAATTACAAAATTATCTAAAATTGTAACAAAGTTGATATTGTAAATAAAAAATTAAGAAATGAAGCAATAGTATTGACATGTCATTTTGATTTTGTTTTATTCTCTTAGAATGAAGTTGGGACACGTAACAAAAGTAAAAAGTATCTGATCACAGAACAAAACAACTTATACTAAGGTGATGCTAGATCAGTCACATGTATGGGGAAAAGATTTGCGAATGCTTCACAACAATAGTATCATCTAGAAGTTAAGGTGATGTTAACACCATAAAATAATTTGAGGGAAAGCAATGAATTCAACAAGTAAATTTTTAGGCTGATTTGCATCTATGAAATACTAACCTGAACTTAGTGAACCTGCTATTTCAATTTACTTGGTTTTAATTTAGAAAAGTAGATGATGAAGTGCAACCAAATTGCTGAAATTTATTCATTCATCATTCAGAACCCAGAATTTGTGAATTGTATTAGCATTAGCTACTCTACTTGATTGGAAATTTTATTTATAGTTAATCCTAACTTAACATTGCAAACTAGGTTCCTAGCTGCCTCATTTTTACTTCACATCTTTTTCTACTCAAGGAAATGAAAGACATGTTAAAGTGTTTTTAACAACCAAGTTAATTTTTTTAACCAAAGATAAAAAGAGGTCTATAAAGTTCTAGAATTATTATGTTCTTCATGGTTTAAAAAAAATTGAAAATAAATTCCTGTAATTAATTTGTTTATAATGTCCAATATTTTTTTGCATAATTTTTCCTATTATTTAGCATCCAGAAAATGTAAGTGTAGTGCATAAAAACATTATTTTAAAAAATGGCAAAACCCAAAAATTACTATTCATAATTGGATTACTCAACTTTTAATGAAAACGATGATATGGAAAACTTAAAAAATAATTACTTGTATCAATTCAAAACTCCTGCACAAACTGTTTGCTGGGAGTATTATAACCCTTTTAGAAAAGTATATGTTTGAACATTTTAGTTTTCCACGTTACTCCTAAAGGCTAGAAAAATTAAAAATTCTGAATTTTATAAATTCTCTTAGCACACAACAGATCAGAATTTCAGAATGTTTTTGAGTCTGTAGACATCCAATCTGGGGTAAAAATCGCATTGCAGTAGTAGCATAGATTTAAGCAACTAACAGAGGAATCCTTAGCTGCAAAATTCCCAACACCATCAGAGCAGGATTTCATCAAGGTAAGAATAACCAGTCATTTTAAGTGCCATTTATAACTACACTTTTATTACAAGCACCTTGTTTTAGCCTTCTACGTCTCTCAAACTTTGATGGTTTTGAGTCCTGATCAATGAACTTCAACCTTCTTCAATATGTGAAAAGGAAGAATAATTTTAATTTTATATCAACTATGCTGCCTCTTTGAGGATTAGTTCAATAGCCCAGCCTCTCTCTCCCGTAAACTGACTCACCACCTACCAAATGGAGGAAACATTCCCATTTAGAGGTGCAGATTCAGAGACACAGGAGAAGCAGATTACCTCTGGATGTGACCTTAAAGGGATTAAGAAGAGAATAAAATTCAGGCTTCAATGAACTTAGTGGCAGAAGACTCTAATCAATTCCAATAGCCAGACCATTTCACCCATTGATGTACATAAACTGATTTTACTTTTCATAGCATAACTTTGGATATGATACTTAGGGTTTTATCCAAAATCTCACAATGTTTAGTATTTTCCTTAAAGCTTCAACTGTTTGAATCTAGAAATTTTAAAATATTTTTTAAATGTAAATTTACAGTTCTCATGGGTACAGAATAAAAGTTTAAAAGCCTAAAACCTAAAAAATTCAGAGCCCAAATATCAGATAAAAAGAATAAAGAGTATATATTTTAAAAGCCCTCCTAATACATAAAAGCCAAATATCAAAATCTGAGGTGGCCAACTTGTGATTTCATGAAACTATTTAAATATCACAAAATTTTTTAACTGATACCGCAAGAGCTAAGAGCTTTCTTTTCTGTTTTCTTTCTTTCTCTGTTGGCAATATGTATTGCTACAATACTCAGATACTTACTCTTACATCTGATCCTCATTACGAGTGGAATCAATTCTCAGTCATGGTTTTCATAACCACACTCTGAATAGCTGCTCCATCGCTAGCAGTTAAGCGGTATTCAACAGTGGTTCAGAGAGACCTGTTGTTGAGGCTTATTGTCAACAAAAAGCACTTTCTCAGTGACGGCAGAACCTATATATAGAGCTGGAAGGATGAGTCACAGTGAACAAAGTGTACGACAAATTTAGCATTACTTTGTGTTTATGCTTTGTTCACAGAAAGGAATGACATTTTACAAAACTCTGCATCATTTGGACCTATCTGTTCAAACAAAATTCAGATTAGGACGTGGTCATGTACTGGTTGCTGTTATTTTTGCCATTTGGAACTTCTTATTCAGGACTGTCTGGTTCAGGATATAAATCATGAAATTTACTGTGTTCCTTGATTGAATGACCCAAGCAGCAGAAGATGGGGATGTGTGTCTGTTTGTCATCAGTAGGTTACAGTTTTTACTGTTTGCTTCTCTGTTACTTTCAGAGATCTGTTCAAAATGCTTCTCAAAATTGCTGATACATTGTGAATAAAATCCCGCTGATGTGCTTACGAGCAAAGATTGCTTTTTCATTAGACACACGCAAATGCTTAACTTTTCCCTTTCTGAAATCTCAGACATACCTAATGCAGAAAACACACATACATGCACAGATTCATCTGAAACCACTAACTACTATTCTAACCTCATATGTAACATGAAACAGTAATATAGTGACTACCAGCTGATCAATTCCTAACCAGAATACTGGTGTTTATTCTTGTTATGGCTTTATGCAAAAGCAAAGGATTTACTTTTTGCAACCCATTCTACTGATGATAAACCTCACTGTACTGAAGAACACATAGAAATTGATCACAGAATTTAAGACTGGTGAAAACCTTTCCATTTCTTTTGATTTCTTTTACTTGGTCATTTAAAAGAGCAGCCTTAAACTACTTGCAAATGTTTCGAACATATTATTCCACAGATCCTCAGACAGTTGCTTATACTTCGATTCCACAGGAGGAACCACAGGACAGCGACAACTAGTATGACTGTTCATGTTTTGACTTAGTAAATTCAAAACTACTTTAAAACTTCCCAAGTTATGACTGAAATATAATTTTGTAAAGTATTTTTACCTTGCATTCTGGATGATCCGGACAGTGCCCACCCAAACGCTAAAGAACTACTTTCTCTCTTTCTTGGCAAGGAAAGGACAGGAGGAATCTCAACACAGAAAGGTAAACATATTTAAGTATCAATAACTTGTTATCTTGATGAAGTCACTACTTTCAGAAGCACATCAAGCTTTAATCACCAAAAACACAAACTTATTTTACAATTTCCACATTTGCCATCTTTCTTTTAAAATTACATTATGTAGCAAAATTTGTAATATACGTCGTATTATTTCAAAACATATTATAATGCCATACAGCAATATTAATTCATCCACATTTCAAGTTATGTATTTTTTATCTTTATTTGAACCATGGCTAAAGAACTTGTTTTTCTCTTTTTTCTTCCAAGTCTACAGTAGTTCCGTTTCCATATGGTATAATATACAGATATAAGCCCTAGTATAAGCAATTGAACTTTTCACACCCTTAAAAGCCGCAAAATCAGATGGTCTGTGGTTTTTGCAGCTGGTGCATTGCACTCATATTGGGTAGTGTCATATGAAAAATATTTCACTCCCCAAGCCCTAAACAGAGTCACTCATTAATGAAATGCAGGCAGTACAATGAGATCATATAAGGTATAGATTTCAACAGCCATACTAAAAACAGTAAAGGAACACTGAACACGAACACAAATCAAGTTTCTCTGCCAGAACAGGATTTTTTTAAAGGAATGTCTTCTTAGATTTAACATTTGCTTTGAAAACAACTGCTAACCACTACCCAGAAAAACCTTTAGTACAAGTGTTAGCAGACTAAACAATCACAATTTGGCAGAGGAAAAACAGTAAATAACTTCAGACATAGTTACATTACAGGATGTCTCACCCCAATACGCCACTATCAAATCACAAAATGATTTACTTAATACCACATATGGAATCTGCTTACTTAAGAAAATAAGCTGTCACCAGCGAAACGTTGTTTAAAAATAATTTCAGGGCTGAGGTTTATCGAATTTCACTTTAGTTTGTTTTTACAGAAATGTTTAAAAAAAAAAAAAAAGTAAGGCAATCTAGTTGCAAAAATATTACATTAAGCCCACTTACACAGAAAATGTATTCTTAGGGAGAATTTTTAAACTCTGTTACTAGTACTATTCATTAAAAGAGACCATGACTTTGCACTGTATGTCATGACATTTTATTTCAATGAAATCTATCAGAAAATGTTATTTCACTTCTATCTTTCCCAAATTATACTCGCATGTTTTCCTCAATCTGAAAGATTTAACTAAGAAAAGCCTCAGCAGCAGAAATAAACACCAGACGCTACAGCCAAGGTACTTTATGGACTTGATTCTCTTCTCACTGACTCTGTCAGAACTCTGTGGCCTGAATACGATAGCTGTAACTGAGCTAAGTATCAGGCTTTGTGCAACTACTTTATAAATCCAAGGCCTGTAGCAGGTTTGTTTTATCTGGGGAGAATATCTAGGGAGAAAGTATATCCAAGCAAAATAGGTTATAGCTTCTATCTTTCCCTCAAAAGCAGATGAGGATATATTGGTAACGAACAGCCAACTATATTTGTATCTCTATTACATACCTGTGTAACTTCTAGTAGTCTCAAAATCTCATGCAATTGGGATAACCCTTTAATATAAACATGTATCTAAAATGGACTACCTGTAATTTAGTAATTGAACAGACCAGGAGACCCAAGAGTTTTTCCCCTGCTATTCCTCACTCTTCCATGCTTTTCTTCTACAACGCAGTAGAAAAATTTTCACTGCAGTGTTTTTGAGAAACAACTTCGTATTTTATGCATAGAAGTCATGATTATTCTCTCTTTGCAGTAATTACTCTTGTAGTAATTTATATGCTTTTAATTGTCCAGTATCAGTCAGCATAGAAGAATTACTACAGGCTGTATCTCTTAGCTAAACAAGTATACAGTGCATGAGATAAATTCTTCCATTTATCTGCATCTGTTGTCCATAAAATGTTTATACGCCTCATTCCTGCCACCTGGCAATAAACTCTAGCTTACACTTGAAACACTACACGGAGTTGAAATAATCCATAGTACCACAGCTCAATACAGAGAATTAAATATGAGCTAAGAATAGAGCTGCTTTCGTATTAATCCTGTATCAGTACCGATTCAAAAGCCTGCCAGGAGTTATAAATACCACATATACCAGGAAACAAAATTCTGCACATTTTCCAGCCACATATTTTGCCACAAGTTTCCACAATTACCATTACAAACCATCTGTTTAAAAAAACAAACAAACAAACAAACAACCACTCTCCAAAACACAACTATATTAAAAAGCAATGGAATCATAGAATATGCCAGGTTGGAAGGGACCCATAAGGATCACTGAGTCCAACTCTCAGGCTATTAATATTACTATAACTATGAATTAGTAATTATTACTAATTACTACTAATAGTTGTACAAACAGGAGCTGAACTTTACTGTGAATTTCAATTCAATGACAGAGTATTAACAGTGTATGTAAAGTTCTCCAATACTGTAAGTACAATAAGAAATTGTATTACACATTGTGACCACAATACTTCTATATATTGTTTATTTTTAAAGTTGCACAGTAAGTATGCCAAGTTTATTTCAAACCTTCAGTAACAGGTCTTCTCAAATCAAGTTCTTCTACAACTAACTTAAATCTAGAAAAATTGTTCCTCTTAATTTAGAAAGTTACATAAAAATCAGAAACAATTCTCTCTAAATAGAGATTGTCTCCATTTTTTAATATCACATATCAATACAGTATTGTGCTTCTTAAATATAAAAGATAGGAATTTTTAGAATAACTTTGCTTATAGCAATAAAAAATCATCACTGTTGTGTTTGAACAAAATATTCAGGCATATAATCTACAGCCATCTTTTACTTACACCTGGTTTTAAGCAAACTATCCCACTTGACTTCAGTGAAAAATACTTTCTGTGTGTTAGCTTGCAGAGCACCACTCCAGGACTTCAAAGCAAGTATGATACAAAATTAACATCAAAAATATGTTATGGATTAGAATGGATTAGAAACAGGCAAATCAGTAAGTCCCAGAATGTAATTGCAAACAGGGAGTTATATTAAGGGCATTTGCAAGAGAGATGCTTCCGTGATAGGTTACTGGTCCCGTACTGTTTCACACTTTTATCAGTGACCTTCAAGAAAATACAAATTCATTACTGATGACGTTTGTTGACAACACAGCAAATGATAATGAGGAGAGCCAGCTACTAGAATAAAATGATCTGAATCTCTGAAAATGCTCTTGTTAAAAGGAATACTCTTCCTACCACCACATGTGTAAAGCTGTACTTCCAGCTACAAAGCAAGAAGTCCATATTCAGAGGACAAGACGTGGTAGCTTAGAAAAATTACAGACTTGGAGTTACGAGGCAGAGCTAAGTCCCATGGCACACTGGTCAAATGGGCAAAGACCCTTCACAGCATGAAGAATGGGAACAGGAAGTTATGCTTTTTTAAATCCCAAGGTAACATAACCACTGCAGCACACTGTGACCTGTTCTAATGTCCACCATACATTGGAAGAATTTAAAAGACAATCCAGATAACTTGAAAATAATATATTGAACTCTAGGGGTATTCCTCTGTTCAGGTGCTCAAAAGGAAGGTTAAAAGCATGTGATAAACAGAAAGCTCTTCACCACATGAAGATCCAATGACTGCAGTTTGAACCTAGAGACACTCAGATGAGAAAAAAATATTCCTTCTTTAGCACTGAATTAATTACAGTCTATGGATAGAGCAGCATTTTAAAACTTCAGTAGTCACCTTGATCTTCAGTGGACTATCTTAGCTGATCTGCCAGCCAGATGAAGAAAACCTGTAAGCAATGGCTTTAGCTTGAATAAAGTAACTGCCTTTCCGTATGAAATGTGATTGCCTGTTACACTCTCCTGCAATCCTGTTCCAAAAGCAGCTCTGGGGTACAGTCACCATTACCTTCTAAGACAAAGATGCAGCTATTTGATGGTGGCTATGGGAAAGCATGATGACCCAGCCACCATTCATATTGATGTTAAAGCCATTGTAGGTATCTGGTCACAAGGAATTCAATACCAGATCAGACAAGACAGTCACTGACTGAATTGTACCCTCCTGTTTCATAAAGCACAAAATGGGGTGCAGTCTGTAACATTATGCACTAAAAGTATCATATTTACATTGCAAAAGAATGTAATTTGAAAATTTAAGCATACATAATAAAAGAAGAAGTAGGCATAGTAAAATTTTGTAGCAGTGATCTCCTCTGAGGAAGGTAATAGAATGATATGAAAATGAAAATGAGTGTCTACTGAAGATCAGAAGACCAGGTAGAAAAACTAAAAATCTTCCAAGAATATTAATACTTCATTGACACTGAAGGCATTGTATTCACAGGATACCTTCGTTTACCCAAATATCTGCTGGGTAGCAAAGTAAAATCTCACCACAAAATGCCCTGGCTTATGCAGAACACAAGCTTGTATTCCAACAGTAAAAAATCCCAGAGAACCTTTCATATGCTCTCTCTCATAAACAAAACCAGAATGTTAAAGGCATGATTAAACTTAAAACAACGTAGAAAAATTAAATATATGATAAAGAATAAATCTATGACCAAGCAAAAGTCCTCATATACTGAAATATGACTTTTGTAGGTTCTTAAATGAGTGCAAAATTTTATGCATATCATGACACTCACACTGATCAGAATATGACTGGACATGAACAGACTAATGATACATGATAGAAAGCAGAGGATGGAAAAGAAGTTCCCTGATAGATCACAACATCCAATTAGTAGTAGGCTTATCTGAGATCCTTAATGATCTGTAAATGAATGTGAATACCAGCACCAAAATTGGCAGTTTGTGGTAAATTCGAAAATGCTGAAAACCACCAATGTAAACACAGAAATTATTGTTTTAAATAAAGACCTTAAGGAAGATTAAAAACATCAGTTCAGCAGCACAACACAAACTTTTTCAACTAGAAGAAAAATTATTAAAGTCTTGGATTCAATGGGATGGAGTAACCCTCATAATAATATTCAAACATCCCCAAGTGTGCTTGTGGATAGCAAATTGGATATGAAAAGGAATGAAATATTACAACATGGCAGAAGACAGAATCACAACACAGAAACACAAAAACATAAATACCACCATCTGGAAAAGGAGGTCTCCTGTACCTTTGTACACATTTGATAAGACATCACTTACAGCCAGAGTCCTGGTGTACTGTAACACTCCAGAGTAGCTGGAGTCTCAAAGGACTGTAAATCTTCTTAAGGGAAGAGGTGAATCTCTTTGCTTTTCTACAGCACACAGCACAAAAGAACCCATGTTAATCAAAACTAGTACTTGGATTCCTATCCCAGTGAATAGCCACAGCAGGCCAAGCAAACAGCAGGCCAATGACCAGAAGAAAGACAGAGCATGAGGACAGCAAAAGATTGGGGTTACAGACAAAATGGTATAATCAGTTAGGGAATATACAAGCTCTGGACCTGACCAGAAATGTTCAATGTAAAATGAACTCCAGAAAAGTAGTTGGCCTAAATAGCAATGAGTAAATACTTCAACTGTTTGTAATAACCAATAACCAGCAATTACATCTACTTAAATTCTTTATTTAATAACAACCATACAAGATGCACTGATCTAACTGCATCTGTCTTGTACGGAACGGGAGAACGATGCAAAAAGTTTGCAAGTATATGAAAAAAAACGAGGCCAATGAGATAATTTCATCTTTCCAAATTTTCCACTAGCTCTGCATATTCTCTGCAGTTCTTCACATATAATCACGGCTACCAAGGAGACCTTCTTTTGACTTGTTCTCAACTCCAACATCAGAATTCATACCAAGGCAATGATCAGTTGCATATGTTGTGTGAACTTGTGAAAATCTACCCCAAAATGTAAAGAGGATGGTTCAAAACTCTGTACCTACAGGGACAGGATCCCTGTTTTGGTTTTGTCCTCAGACCTGCAGTATGCTGGCATGCCCTTTGCAACCCCCATGAAGAACATGACATGCTCCATTTTCCTCCACACCATCCACACCTCCACACCAATGGCAAGTAGCAGCTGAGGCTCCTACCATCAAGCCATTTGCAGCGAGGCTAAAGTGACTACTCTAACACAATTGTATGTTTAGTTATAAAAAGGAGAATTTCTCTTCTCACCTGACTTCACAAAAAAAGGCTCTTCTTTAATTATCTTATTTAGAGATGATTACAGATGTCAAATTGTGGTCCAGTTCCTAATGCTCTATCCAGTGAGAATGTTGCTGAATTAAGAAGAAATTTTAATAAACTCATTGTCAACCAGGTTCAGTCCCTTCATAAGGGCAGATGAAGACACGGTCCTCGTTCCTTGAAAACTAAGTAAAACAAACATCCTAACACACATTGTCTGAGCTGGGCAAACTAAATAACATGGCAAATATGCCTGAAAGCCAGACTGTTTCCATAGTTTCAAAGAGGAAATGAGTATGTATGATCCTTATTTCATTGATAGGAGATGATACCAGATTACAAATGTAGGTGAAAATAATCCTAAAAGTAAGAGTCACATCAGTTAAAATAACTGAAACAGCATGACAAGAACTGGCGTCAGTAAATACCACAGTATTTGTAGCTTCCCCAGGTGTTTCTGCTTCCAGCCCACCATGGAGAGAGCATTCCTGAGCTGCAAAGCAGCAGGGGCTGCTGGAGAGGTGGCACCAGGCAAGCAGGGGCTCTTGCAGGATGAGGCAAAGGAAGTCAAATCAGGGCAATCCAACCTCCAGGCCTCTCCTCCCAACTCAGAATTAAAGATGAGAGATCCCTTAGAAGATCTTTGGGGGGGGGGAAGTAACATACAGGGGGAACCCAGACATGGGCTAGATGGTTAGAAGATCTGTAGAAGCAGCAGCAGCTGCAACATCAATCTCCCTGAGAGAAATTTCAGTAGGTTTTATAGGAGCAACTCTGGCCTATTTTGGCTGGACATTTGGTCCAGCTCTCTCTTATATCCCTCACAATTCCATCCCATAAAACTTAAGCTCATACCTCTTAGTTTCTTCTTTCTGTCCCTCCCTTAAATTTCAGCAAACAAAGCAAAACAGAAAATTAAAATGGAACTAAAATAATGAAAATCATAAGACACATTCACATGACGAAATAGCTGGTACCCTCCCATGTCCTTTCTTTGATCACCACATTTCATGTATATTAATTAATTTCTAGGCTTTCTTCTGGAAGAAGGTAAGCAAGGCAACTAGCTGTTTTCAAGCAGAAATCCAGACACCATTAAAAGGACAACCAGTTCCTGGGCCTGCTCCAGGTCAACAGCATGAAGCTGAACCATGTCATCCTTGGTGCCCTAAACCTGGAGCCTGCAGCATCCTTCAGCAAGAATCCCACGTGCTGCAAGACAATGGCCACATTGTTTCAAGCACTCTGAATCAACAATTCCCCCAAAAATACACACTCTGCCTTAAGCCACAGTGGTAGCATACCTGATTCAAAAGCTAGACTTATATTATAAAACAGCACAGTCTCAAGCATCATACTGCAATTGCCCATTACCATTTAATCCTGGCCAGTGTCAACCAGCACTGTCCCAGGCAATGCTCAGCCACAGGCTGTGAGTCTGCACAAAGCAGAGACTGCTCTCAGCACACAGTGTGGTGGAGGCCTCCCGGTTTGGGCAGCAGGGATACGCAGTGAAGGGAAAGTCATCAAAGAGATAAGGACAAGATGACACTATGCCATTTTCCTTAAGGTGTGGAGAACAGACCCTGGCTCAGAGAGACCCAGGCCACGTGGTCCATGCAGGACACGCAGTGTCAGGTTGCTCGACCATGGGCTGGCCTTTTTCTAAATGGGCACAACTCATTCCACACAACCTGGCTGGGCCCAAAGACTGCTCATTGGCATGGCCTGTAGCACTGTAAATGCATCCTCATCATTCTCCATCTGCCTGTATGTACTACCATCTCTTTCTTCCTCCACATCCTATGTAACTCATGGCAGGGTCTCTCTGATAACTTCTGATTTTATACACTAACATTACCACAATAAATGTGAGCTGATGTTCACAATGTTCTGTAGGACTACTTACAAGAAGTACACTTTAATTCACTAATTCCTTGTTGAGAAGTTTGGATTTCTGGCCATACATGTGAATGAAGGCAGGAGAGGGGAAAACATACCAACGTTCAGAAGTGGTGCCTACAAAACAACAAAAGCATGTTTACACGTTTATTCCTAACACTATACTACTCCTCCCATATACATCTTTACTGAAGTCCAAGGGTTTGGGCTTTTTACAAGAAATGCAAGAACCTGGTAAGCAAGATTTTGCTTCCCAAATTCAGTGGCTTCGCATAGACAGGCTTCCTACTCATGTTAACACCCATCATATGGAATAGCAGTATCAGCCAGCAATCCTACTTGTCCTTCATGTAAGGTAGTTTATTGGCCTCTCATTCTCCACAATAACATCCTGAATGGGCAAATTTCCCTTTGTCCCAGAGTGACTCCTATTTGTTACTGTAGCAAGAAGAATATCTCTGTGTGCTGCTCCTTGAGAAAATTACACTCTGCAAATTAAGACTCCAAAGACTTCACCACAGTGAACAGCACACACTTATTTTAAAACAAAGTACAATAAAAAATAGTATCAAGTGTAGACATAGTGCTTTTGGAGGAATTTTTTTCATGTGCAAACTGGAAGGTACTGGTCCCAACTGAAAACCATGAGCTATCAGGCATCCACCTCAAATACTCTCCGTTATATTGTCACATGCTTATAAAACTTCTATCCAAACTGGGGAACTCTACTGCTTTTATTAACAACAGACATTAAAGTACTTGAACTGAAAACTGTGCAAAATTCATAATAACTAATACGAACTGTAGCAGAACAATCACACCATACTGCCTCTAGGAAATCAGTAGAAACAAACTATGGAAACAGATTAGGGAAAATGGTTACAATCACTGACTGTACATGTTTAAAAGATAAAAGGATCATTTTGCCCCACTTTTCAGCCCTAATACTTAAACTATGGCAAAAGAAGAAAATAAAATACTAAAAAATCTTGAGTGTGTAAAAGAACAGCAATCTTATTAATATTGCCTGTAAGAGCAAGAATAAAATCAAATACATTTCATTTTCAGAGATTTAATAATCTGCCAAGTAGTGACAAGAAAAAAAAAATTTGAAGTGCCCCTATTTTTCCCAGGAAGATCTTTTTCTCTAAAGTTACAGAACCAGCAAAACAATTAGATAACTGAAGTCCTCTTAAAAACTTGTTTTTACAAAGACTTGTTAAACAGACTTTGTTTAAAGTCATGGCCAAACATGACAGGTTTAGAAAGGTTCAGTGTGTATTTGAGAACTGATGCAGTTCTCCAAACTGTTTCATGTGCATGATGTATAGCATACCTTAAGGCAGTGTAGCCATCACATGGCAATGGAGGAAATCTCTTTAGGAATTAATTGTATGTTTTCTTACTTTTTTCTTCTCAAAGGTAAAAAACACCTACAGAAAAGATTTAATGTTCTTCACTACTTCTTTTCTTCTTTATGATGTAGAAATAGGCCAGAAAAAATTTTCCACAGATTTCTCTCCCAGAAACATATGGAACAGAGACAGAAGTTACCTGGTTTCTTAGTTTAGACTTAGGAGGACAATTGCATCTCTCCCTGTTGTTTTTGTTGTTTGTTGGGGTTTTTTTCTCCTAAAAGAGCTGGACCTCAAATGAACTGGAATAGGAACTTTCCAGTTGGAGGGATGAAAATGTTGTGGATTTTTTAATAAAACCTGACTTTGTTTTCCAAAGGAAAGCAAGTTAAATCAAGTCAGGAATTCTAAAATTTTAGCAAATAGTCTCTCTCCTGTAACTTTCTGCATTTCCCTAATACATAATACCATCATCTTACTCATTTTCCAATCTTCTAGAAAAAATTGAAGTGTAATTCCCCCCACCAAAACAAAAAAAAAACA